>RJWM01016934.1:0-43959 GCA_004363535.1 Dasyprocta punctata | reverse complement strand
AATGAAAAATACACTAGATACTGAGAACTCTTTATGAAACCACATTTGTAGGATGAGTATTGAATGAAGATTAATGTATTATTTTCAGCTTTTAAACCATTGATTTAAAAATTTATTTTCTACATCTCACTGACAGATTAAACACTAATATATGTTTGGATGGTTTACTTGCTTGCAAGTATTATCTTTTCCCCATTGACTTTATGTATTAATGGAAGGGAATGATTTTTAATTCAAATGTATCTTGCTTTGCATATCATATGTGCTTCTGAAAGTGCAACATAATAAATTGGGTAGATTTTTTTCATTGAATTATAAACTAATGACTAGATTCTATAATTTCTGATTAATTCTTATTTTTTCTCCAGCTAAAGTGTGGGATCCTTAGCACATGGCGCAGAACCTATATGATCTGGACTTTGCCTATATATGAAGGTAGTATTATCACACTGTCCTAGCTCCAAGCCCCATTGCTCTGTCTTTCTTTCAATCTCTAATACTACAGACTCAACATATTTGCACATATTGATTATCATTTTAATTTTCTAATAGTCCTTTGATAGGTGAGTTGATAATTTTTTCCATATAGCCTATTTAGGACATTATTTCCTTCATTAATTAATTATTGTCTTCTCTACTAGAAAGTAGGATACAAAATACGTGGAGTTTTGTCTTATTTACTACTGAATTTTTATATTTAGAGCTATGTTGGTTAAATATAATGCACCTAGACAAAAATACATGAATAATGAAATAAAGGAATAAGTGAGTGATTTCTTATGCTGGAACAGTAGTTTCCCTTCTGCAAACTTAGGTAAGTTCTACTCATCATCGAAATTTCCACTTAAATGACACTGCTTCAGGCCACTCTTTGACCTCCAAAGAAAATCAGTTTCCTTTCTTACCTACTCCCACAGTTCCTATACTTTTCCATAGAACTTACTAGAAGTTTAACCTATAAAGTCCATTATTTGTGAGATAATTTATTTAACTTCTGATCTCTTCCTTATATCTGTTCCTAATATCTTCCTCTTCCTAATATCTGTTGTAATAGAAAAGGTATCTTTTATTTTGTTCTTAATCATATTCCCCCAAGCCAGGCGTGGGGGCGCACGCCTTTAATCCCAGCACTGGGGAGGCTGAGGTAGGCGGAGCGTTGTGAGTTCCAGGCCGACTGGGGCTACAACGCGAGCACAAAGCCGGCCTGAGCTACATAGTGCGACCCTGCCTCAAAAAACCAGGGCCGGGAGTTTGGCTCAGCGGCTTAAGCGTCTGTCTGGCAGGCGCGAAGTTGTGAGTTCGATCCCTGGTGCCGCAAAAAAAAAAAAAAAATCATATTCCCCCAATATGACTAGCACGATGGCTATGACATACAGATACTCAGCAAGTGTATGATAATGAAAACATGGATGGGCACCCACCTCCTCACTGTAACTTTCAGACCCTCTTTTCCACTTGTTCAATGTTTTCTCAATAAAAAAGTATAGTCAGGCTACTACAAAGCAACGCTTTAGTATCCTATTTAACTGCAAACTTCCACAAATTCAGTAATGATTGTGGGATCTCTTAACTGTAATAAACTTATAACAACCTCTTTACCCATTTTTTTTAAAAAAATAAACACATATTAAATGAATTTCTCCTCTGGATCAGTTCAGGGGGAATGAGGTCATATAAATAATGGAAATATCACAGGTTTTAAAACCTTTTACTTTTACTGTCTATATGAATGTGGCCCAATAACCAAATAAGCCTCAGTACTTTTTCTGTCAAATAGAAATAGCAATGCCTATTTTGCAGGTTTTATGTAGAAATTATTGATAATGTAGTGTAGCATGCTTGCCACACAGCAGTTCATAAGATGTCATTATTCCTGGAAAGTGCGTTCTTGGAGGGGAGACTAAGCTTGCACTCTTAATACCTTTTACACAGAAAACACTCAAGGTTGGGTCAACAAACTGGCAATGGGAACTGTAGTAGAATATGTGCTACTTCTCAACCATCAAAGGGCTTAAGAATTTAATCAAGAAAACAAGTTCCAAAAACTGGTGATGACATTTTTTTTTTTTTTTTTTTGGTATTGGGGATCGAACTCAGTACTTCGTGCCTGTCAGACAAGTGCTTAGGCCGCTGAGCTAAATCCCCGGCCCTATTTTTTGAGACAGGGTCTCACTATGCAATTCAAGCTGGCCTTGAACTCACTGTGTAACCCAGGCTGGTCTCGAACTCACAACAATCCTCCTGCCTCAGCCTCCCAAGTGCTGGGATTAAAGGTATGTGCTACCATGCCCAGCTTGTTGATGACATTTTAAGATAACAAAAATATGTGATACTTGTTACTGTTTATGATTATATCAAATTAGAGTAAAACAGACACTATATGTGGCAGAAAATGGTAAGAGATGGCTTGCTAGGGTTACTCAGAAATTTTAAGACAGTGAGTGTGTGTGTGTGTGTGTGTGTATGCACGCGCACACATGTACACATGTGTGTAGTACACTGGTAAGCCTCCTGTGAAAATGTTCAATTTCTTTGGCAAAATTTGATGCCCTCTGTACAATGCCAGATAACATGGATTAATTTGCTGCTTGGTGTTAATATGATGGCAGACAAAATTGTGTTATTGATCTTGGATATTAAGGTGAATTTGTCATAGTAATGGATGCCATTTTGTCCTTTAGCAAAGGTTGGCTAATGATCACAAATAGGTCCTGATAATGTTGGATAATGTTGCTTATGCAGTGTACCATGCTTGTCTATGAAAACTAGAACACCAACTCAATTCCACATGCTGCTTCTTTGTAGCATGCTTAACACAGGTTTCCAGTTGTGACACACCATGAACAATCATTCTATACTGCTGTCCTGGTATTTTTCCAAGGTCTTCTGCTTGCAACTCTAATAGATGGAACACAGCACGCATGAGCAAAGTGATGTTTCTTTTCTCTAGGATGCTCTTTACGTTACTCAGATGTCTATGAAAGCATTCGATGAAGATCTAAACACACAGGATAGCCCCATAGAAAGTTTTTTGTGCACTGGCAATCACGCTAAAAGTTTTACATTCTAGTTGTAGAAGTAAGTGCAACCACCAAAACACTCCTAAGTCCTGATATTAGGAAAACAGATGACCACCATCTTTCACTCACTGGAAGCCATATAAAGATGATCAGGCCAACTGGCAGCCAGGCCTATATCAACCAGCAGGGACTATACAAATGCAGACAAGCTCAGCCTGCCCAGCTGCTTCTGACTTACTGGGGAAGGCAAATGTCCCCAAAGTCACCTAAATAACACTTAGAGGAAAATACCTGAATGTTCTTGTTCACAAGAAGAGACCCGATCATGAGAACTCTATGCATACACACACACACACACACACACACACACGCATACACACGCATAAAATAAAGCATGCTGCATATCGAGATACTAAAAGCACACTCACTGCACACACCGGTCAGGCCTGGCACAAGAGCCCCGCATCATTGGTTTCTTTTCTCTGAGCCACTCACAAACCAGTTCTCCATCCCCGGTGAGTCCCCAGTGCGGACTAAGCAGCAACTTTGGAGTAGTCTTTCCGCGGCTTTCAACTCTTCTCAGTTCTCCCCGGCTCCCAGCGGCCCGGGTGGCGCCGGCCGGCCCAGGATCCCCGGCCCTCCCCGCCGGGCAGCCGCGCCGAGGGGCGGGGCCGAGCCCGCGGCCAGGAAATGCCCAGGAGTGCGTGTCACCTGCCCCGACGGCTTGTTGATTCCCAGGCGCGCAGCCTCTCCGGCGTGGGGTCCCGAGTGGACCCTCTCGCTCACCTGTCCACCGGGACAGGCGCCGGGGTCGGTGCTCGCTGGCTCCCCGCTCCACAGCCATGAGCAAGTTAGGCAAGTTCTTCCAACGGGGCGGCTCCTCGAAGGGCCGGGCTGCTCCCAGCGCCCAGGAGGCCCTGGCCCGACTTCGGGAGACCGAGGAGATGCTGGGCAAGAAGCAGGAGTATCTGGAGAACCGCATCCAGAGAGAGCTCGCGCTGGCCAAGAAGCACGGCACGCACAATAAAAGAGGTAGGCGGGGGTGCAGAGTCGGGCCGGGGGCTCTGCCCTCTGCCCCCAGCCCTCTCCTTGGGGACCACCCGGCCCTCAGCGCCAGGGGCCCGGGCAGCCAGCTGGGCCCCGCTAGCCTTTCTAGGACTCAGCACCGACCCCCGGGTCCAGGTGGCAAGGGTCGGGGAAGCGAGGCACCTGCCGGGTCGGCCAAATGTAAGGGGGCTCAGGAAGTCTCAGCCATAGAGCGAGCGATATTTTTCTGTAGCACTGGAAACTCAAAATTAATAATACAACAGCCACAAAATCCACGATGAACCTCAAATCAAAAATTTAAGTAAAGACAAGATCAGTATTACTGGTTCTTTTTCTCTTGTTTCTAGCTCCTATATTGTTCTGGATGGTATTTCTTTGTATAAAAGTGCTTTTTAAATGTGCTATCTTCCTCATCACAGACTTTAAAAATTTCGAGTTTTAAAAGTGTTGCCTTAAACTGACCCCTTATGTCTGCATTACCGAGTTTTCTGGCGCCCCTTCCCATTTTACTCTCATTCTGCTTCTCGATAACCCAGCTCGGTCGACTGCAGTTCTAAACACCTCGTTTTCAGTTGTGTGCTTGTGAACCAGGTCTCACATTTTAACTAATGTGGAAATCGCCGGTGAAGCCGGTTTTAGTATGTTCTGGTTTATTTTGCTCCTCAGCTGTTGAAAACTTTAGTTAACTGTTGTGCAAGAAAGATCTTTTAAAAAATCAGGGAATTAAATATTAAATTTTCCATCACCGGCTTTTAACACACACTGGACTTTGAGTCCGTAATGATCACTAGTGCAGTCCTTGCACCTTGAACCTTTTTTTCTTGGGCAGAGTTAATTGGTTTCTTCAGGATACTGTGCTTTCTATAGGAAAGGATCCAAACAGCACCCGTGACACATATAAAGTCCAGTGAGAAGATGAAGTGATTTGCTCCAATAGTACTGGGGTGATGGCACACCCAGGAATAGACATAGCAATACAAGTCTCTGCTTCTCAGCAAAGCCCGAATGTCTGTGCTCTCAAGTCAGGCTTCCTTAGTCACAGGGAAACTTTGGGAAGATTTAGGTCACCCTGAAGGATGCCACTGTTGTTTACTGTAGGAAAGGGATAATGTCTCATGGAGTTTTCATTTTCCTTTCTATCACATGTAACTTTTGGCTGTATGGTAGCCTGTTTGAGAGCTAAGTATTGGTTTCTATTTTTACTTTATATCAGAAAACATTTTGGGAAGTCATTAAAGGGCAGTTTCTGGACAAAGACCTTGCCATTATGGCTGGATGAAATGGCTTTGGTCATTCTGTGACTCCGCCCTTTCCCTTCCGCAGGCAGCGCGTTCTGACATTTGCCTAGCGTCTGTCGAGCCATTTTCCCACCTCATCATCTATTTGAATCTGCATATAAGATGTGATCAAATTTATGGTGTATATTAATCCCCCCATCAAAATACTTCTCTTCGCTTTGAGCACACTTATTCCATCATTCTTGCCGCTTTCTGAAGCAGTTTGGGAGGCCTTTTTTTGTATCTGTATGAGGTATAATCCAAACTACGGTGGAGGCGGGTGTCGAGCTTTATGTACTGGAAAGGTAGGCTTGCAAAAACGTTATAGTGTGTTCTCATTCACCGGATGTGACACTTCGTGTACTTCAGGCTCTTCCTCAAAGACAAACAACTGTGAAAAGTGAACATTTTGATTTGATTCAGGACATCGAGGCAGTCACAGCAGCACAACTAAAGATACTCACAAAAAAGAACTTACAGAACTGCTCCAGAAAGTAACAAGAACTATGGGATAGTGTATTAGAAGCCAGAGGGAATATTTTAGGTGGGTTAATGGCAATGTATCTTTTACTGTAACATAAAACAAAAACAAAACCTCACTGTATTTTTTGACCTCATAGTTTTGTCTATAGGCTTCAAAAATGTGGAAACTTGAAAATCTTCTGGGAACTAGTAAAAATGTAGATTTGCTTACACAGAATAATATATAAAATACTATGGGTTTAAGCCTGGGCATGGTGGTACATGTCTGTAATCCCAGTCCTTGGGAGACTGAGGCAGGAGGATGGATGTGAGTCTGAGGCCAGCCTGGGCTATGTAGTGAATTCAAGGCCAACCTGAACTACATAGTGAGACCTTGTTTCAAGCAAAACAAAACAAAACAAAACAAACAAAAAACAAAAACCCAATACTATGGGTTTTATTAATTTTTTCAGAAATATTCTTCAATTAGGGCTGGTAGTTTGGCTCAGTGGTTTAAGTGCCTGTCTGGCAGGCGCGATGCTGTGAGTTCGATCCCCGGTGCCGCCAAAAAAAAAAAAAAAGAAAAAGAAATATTCTTCAATTGGCAGTGCCCTAAAATCTACCACAAGCTGGTAGATTTATAAATAAAAACAAAAAATTTGAAGACAGAAGTAATCAGTTTACCTTCCTTACATCAGGGAGACATCCTTAAATCAGGTGCAAGTATCAAGAATAAATAACCAACAGGTGATAGAAAATTCACTCATTCTTTGTCATTTATCCTTGGGAGCTTCACTGGTGTCAGCCCAGGCCCAGGGCTAGCATGGCTTTGGGAGGGAATAATCAGAGGCCAGATAGCATGAGTTTATCTGTAATATAAACTATAGGAAGAATTCAGTCACAGGTTTAGTGGTTAGAAGCCCTGTCAATATCAGTCTCTTCCAGATAAACCAGATAACTTCATATGCACAGGTACTGTACTTAGTCACCAAAAAATATTTTTACACACAAAGTAAAATAAAGCCCAGTATAATGAGTACTAGTATACTCAATACTAAACTGTGCCCATGCTACATGATGCCATTGTTAGAATGTCTGTAATTTACAAACAGAGTAACATAATGCATATGCAGTTGAGGCTTTGTTTCTTGAAATGGTTGGTCAGCTAACATTTTGCCAAGAGTACTAGCCCAATGCCCAGCTAACCCTACATCAGAAACTACAGGTTTTTCTATGATCTGTTTCTCTACCATAATAGAGCATTGAAAGTTAGCATTCTGGTATGAGTAAGAAATTTTATTGGTAAAATGAGTAGCTTTTAAATTAGCATAATGAGCTGGTTATAAAAGCAACTTCTTTTTACTTTTAAAAATGAAGAATAAAAATGATGATACAGAACTTCAAAACAAAATAATAGGAGATTAACAATGGTTAATATACTGTGTATTGTTATCTTCATAGTAGTTGTTCAGATTACAAGATACAGGCATGAAAAGAATGATCAGACAATCAAACAATGAAAGCGCAAACTGTCCTTTTTGATGAACTAACAGAAATTAGTAGTATAGTGATCTATCTTGTATATATACAGTATAGTATAGTTATCTATCATATAAATGATTTACATGACATATATATATCATATATAATCTTTTCCCTTCTTCTTTAACCTCTTTCATGAAATTATAGCACTCTATGTGGATAGCTAAAATAGTTCAGAAATTCCCTCCCCCTTATATGAGCAGTTGACAAGAACACATTAGATGCATAACTAATTTAACATTACGGTGGTACCTGAGGCTTGATCTAAAGTCGGTGCTGTGTCTGGTCATGCCTTGAGTGGATTTCTGATTGAGCGCGCCTCATACAGAATGCAACACACAGAAGGGAATGTCACTGTCTGCCTCTGGGAGCCTTTTAAGCAAGGTGCATTGGTACACATGAAAAGACTAGAGTTGGAAATTCAGTGTTTGTTTAATAATGTACATGCAAAATTTAGTCTGAAACTTGGTTGCATTATAATTTGTAGCAAGATATGTAGGAGTAGCTAATTCTGCTCACCTCCCCTATCTCTGCCTTTCTCTGTCTCTCTCTCTGTCTCTCTCTATCTCTTCCCCTCTCCTTTTAGTGTCACACAGCATCTTCACACTGAGATACATGCACAGCCTTCTTTTTTAGTTTAGTTTGATACAGGGTCTCAGTAAGTTGCTAAGGTGCCCAGAGTGGACTTGAACTTGCAGTCCTCCTACCTCAGCCTCTTAGAGTGCTGGGATTACAGATCTGCTCCACTTTCCCCAGCTTTGAACTTCTTTAGTGGTGACTGACATCATCTACCAAAAAGAATCTAAGTGGACACAATCACACCGAATCTGTAACAGCCATGATGTGGTATTCAAGGCCCTTTTGATCTAAAAATATTAAAGTTGGAGCAAGATTTATAATTTAGTTGAGAACTGTGGGAGGCCAGAGATTTTTAAAATTTATTAAGGTTGCTATGATATAACTGTTGTTTTATAACTAGTGTTCTGATTTGTGTAAAAGCAAACTTATTATATAAAATTTAAATGTTTATTTTCTTCTACTTCTGAGCATTGTCACCTAGAGCAGTGACAGTCCTGGTTGTTCATTAAAATCACTGGAAATTTGGAAGCCACCTCTATAGTTTCTGTGAGTACTGCTTGAAGTGGAACCTAGTCACCAGGTTTCTTGAAAATGTCTCCAGTACTCAAATCTGTAGTAATGCTAATAAGGTAGAAAAACCAGGTCTCTCACTCTCCAAATGCTTCATTTCTTATCACCACCCACATGGGCAATGAATATCTGTATGCTTTGTTGGGATTGGTCAAACAGACCAGAACTTTGGTGCTCTGGGCTGGTGGCTTCAGGAGCTGGAGAGTGTCACTAAGCCCACTGCCAACCTTTTCTGCCACTTTGGTTTGGCAACATGCTTTAGAAGTCACTGTTCTAATTCCTTTCTGAGGTCTCTTTCTTTCTTTCCTTTTTTTTTTTTTTTTTTTGTACCAGGGATCAAACTCACATCCTTGCGCCTGCCAGGCAGGCACTTTGGCCACTAAGCTAAATCCCCGGCCCTATTTTTTGAGACAGGGTCTAACTATGCAATTCAGGCTGGCCTTGAACTCACTTTGTAGCCCAGGCTGGTCTTGAACTCCCAGCGATCCTCCTGCCTCAGCCTCCCAAGTGCTGGGATTAAAGGTGTGCACCACCACACCTGGCCCTGAGGTCTCATTTTATAATATTCTGATAGGTGACTATAGGAATTTTGCTCACATATACTATTCTAGTACAATTTTTATAATTAGATCCAAAATAGCTTTGACTTAGTGTTGTAGTTAAGAGCCTACAGTTCATACCAGTCAGGGCTAGTTTTGATTTCTAACCCTGACTGTCACAAAAACAGCTCTGTGACCTTAAGCCAATCACTTGACCTGTCTAATTCTCAGTTTCCTCTTCTCTACAATGACAGGGATACACTTCTGTGCCTCAGAGTTGTGAGGATGAGTGATATTATTGAGTGAGGCACTTAGTACGCTGCTCTATAAATACCAGCCCTAGCTATATAAAACTTACATTCTTTTAAAATTGAAATCAGCCTACTTATTGGTCACAATTTGGTTTTCTGGAATAGCACTGAATTAGTCTATTCTATTTCTCCTTTTACATATTAGAGGACAGCAATCATGTCTTCAAATCTCCCTTTCCCCAGCCTGCCCTTTTACATGCCCTTGGAAACTACTTCCTGTACTAAAGGTTGCTCTCCAGGGCTGGGTGCAGAGTGAGGCTGATGAGATGCCTGGAACACACCCATGTGGCCTGAGAGTGCGTGCTTCCTTATGCTTTGTGCCTTACATACCTCTTCCCTCACCCTAATCTTGGCCCTGTTGCTTACCTTGTCCAGGGTGGAGCAGCAACTGCAAACATGTAATTATATGAAAGGCGGTGGGTCCAGCCTGGGGTTGCTTGTAGGTCTCAGTCTGCAGGACATTTGGGCCAATAGAGGGAAAAGGCTGACACAGAGAGGAGCCAGATTTGCTCAAGAGCCCTCCTTGGGGCTCTTGATTCCAGCGTAAATCTGGTGTGAGGTGGCTTCCTCTCTGTCTCTGGGGAAATGGGACTCCAAGGTGAGCGCACTCTACTGGAATAGGCCATCTTACTTTAAAGCCTGGGCTGTGAACTGAGAAGGCTGGGCTTACTTTCAGAATCACAAGGGTCTGCATGGAGGGGAGATGCGTGCTTGCAAATGACAGAGCGAGGAACCTCCATGGACTGCAGATTTTAGTCTTCACTGTAGTTGTCACAGACCTGAATTTTTCAGCTCTCAGATACTGGGCACTAGAGTGACTTCTGTGAAAAAGAGAACCACATGGCAAGCCAGCAAGCACAGGTGGTGGCTCAGGTAACCTGAGCAGGTCATGGACTGCAGGACTCTGATGGAAGTCCCCTGGGAGATATAGCTTACCTGACAACGTCCTTTCTTTGCAGTCTCTCAAAATGTAGGTCTTGCATCAGCTGCCTTAGAATTCCTTCTGGATGCTCCTTCAAAGGCACTTTCATAGGGACCCGCTAAATAGCCTAATATAGTAGGTTCAGGGTAAGTTCCAGAAATTTAAACTTTGAATAAGTAGCTCAGTGATTCTGATCCTTATGACACTTGAGAGCCTATGATACATTTTACAATGAATGTTGAACTGGGAGGGACAAATCTCTACTTTATTTTTTTCCCTTGCCATTTCTTTGTTTCTTCCCATCTCCATCCCTGCTTAGATACTCCAGTGAGAAATAGCTACCTATCTTTCTACCTGTTTACTCCTGAAGACACATGTCAGGAGCCGTGACAAGTCCTCATTATCCTGAATTTGTTTTTTTTCAAGGAAGTTCTCATGGTTCTTGTGGTCCTGTAACTCACACAGGTTAAGGAGGGGTTACTTAGGAGTCATCATATGTAGTTTGGTTTCCCTTTGGTTATGATTACTTTGTATGATATTCAGTATTCTCACACATGAAAGGAGAAAAATAACAAATTTTATGTTATTTTATTTTATACAGAGTCTCAGTATGTAGTTTGGGCTGGCCATGAACTCAGACTGGTCTTCACATCATGGCAATCCTCTTCTTTCGGCCTCCTGAGTGCTGGGATTACATGTGTGCACCACCACATCCAGCAAAGACAGAAACGAAAACACCCAACAAATTTTTTAACTAGAGAATTAATACATCACTGGAAATGTGATCCTCCACACAACCTCCCCTCGAGCTTTTCTCCCTCACCTCAGACACTTCACTTGGGGGTTCAGCCCCTGGTTGGGGAACCTGAAGTATCTGTACTGACCCCGGGGACCCCATTTAATTAACCTGTTTCTTTAAATCTTTTGCCTTGCTACCACCTCTGCCTCCCCCTTACACCTACCCAGATTTATACCCTCACCCACATAGCTACTGACCAACACAGAGTGGCCTGCATTTGTTACCACCTTTGCTCTGTCAATACAGCACCAGTTTGCATGCTCTTTTTCAAATGCCTGGATCATTTTTTCTTCACTGAATTTGGAAAGGGCGAAAACTCCCAGCCACATTAATATCCCACCCCTTTGTTGCAATCAACACGCTAAGCTTGCATCTAGCATTTTGTGTTTATTTCTATTAAGCATCATTGTATTTTTATTTGTCTTAGAATGAAGATTTTTAAATTCCAAATTCATTGTGTTTTATAAGAGCTATTTCTTTTAGCTGAATCAGCTACAATCAGCCTTTTTAGTTGTTGCAGAAATATTTGTTATAATTCCGAATATGACAGAACCAGGGACAGACCTTTATGGCTAACACTAGAAATTTCATTCCAAGACATCCTGTGGGTGACACCAATAATGTTTTGTCTTAGATTCACCCCAGGCATGATTATCATTTTGACAGATCAGCATTCTAACAATGAATGCACCTGACCCATATTTCTTTTTGCAGTGGTGGGGCTTGAACCCAGGGCCTGGTGCACAATAGGCAAGCATTGTACACCCCAGCCCCTTGACTCACATTTCTAACCCATATTATTTTGTTTCTCTAACTTTTTCTCATATGCCCAAAATGATTTGTGGATAATACTCCTGATACCAAATTATTTTTACATGTCTGGGATTCACAAGTGCTGTGAACAAATGCTGGCTTTATCAATTCACTAGAGAGCTTTTTAAAATGTCACACTAGGAAATTCTGTTTCAAGTGATAGGGAAAGTGTTCCAGATGGTTTTGTTGTGCATTAGGCTAGAAGGACAGTAGGTAGTCTATGAGAGTCAGCATCTAAAAAATATATCTATGAGATTAGTTTGATATTTTTCAGCCTTATGAAATCTTAGTAGCTTCTAATCATTGACTCCTTTTCTAACTTCTCAACAACTGGAGTGAATATTATTTCTGCTTTGGTATCATTCAAGTATGTGTGGCATGGCTTTTGACAGCTAATGTGTTCTGACTGCTCCTAAGAGAGCAACTGTACTGTTTCTTATGTTTCATAACACTACATTGACTTTCTTTTAGTCTTCATGAATTTAGAGTAGTATTAGACACACTGGAACATTTATTACTATCATTCATTTAAATTCTACAGGGGTAGAAGTCACTACATTTTTTTTTCGGTACCTGGGGGTTGAACTCACAACCTCATGCCTGCGTGGCAGGTGCTTACACCACTGAGCTAAATCCCTGGCCCTGTTTTTTGAGACAGGGTCTCTCTATGCAGTTCAGGTTGGCCTTGAACTCACTTTGTAGCCCAGGCTGGCCTCGAACTCACAATGATCCTCCTGCCTCAGTCTCCCGAGTGCTGGGATTAAAAGCGTGTGCCACCACACCGGGCTATGAGGTCACTACATTTTGGAAAACATTAAGAAAAGAATAAACTTTTCTTTGACTTATACTGTTTTGAAGCTTATTAAAGATGATAAAAATATGATGAAAACTTACTATTAGCTACAGGATTTATATATACAGTTTTGAGAAATTATGGCAAAAGGTACTCTGAGCCTACTTACAAGGGCAGTGTGTTTCTTAGTTTATTTCAGATCATTTTCAAGGTAATAGATAATAAAAATATATGATTACCTATTGAGCAATAAGGCAGGGTATCTAATACTCAGTTTTTGAACTTTTAATTCTATGCTTTGGAGGTTAGGTTTGGAATGGACATAAATTATCTTTTTTGTTAATATACTTAACTGTATGTGAATCTAATTGTATTTTTAAGGGGTAAAGTTACTGTAGACACTTAAAATATACAGATAATATTGAAGGTTTGTTTTCTAAAATCATCTTCTCAATCTTTTGCCTTAGTAAATTTCACCATTTTAGTGCTTTTAGTACACACTAATAATCTTAATTTCTCCTACTGTTCTTTTGGTAGAGGTTCTAACAAACACACGATTGGTTTAAATTTTGCAGAAGGAGAAGAAACAGAACAGCAGGAGGCTGGCTTGAGTATAACATGGGAAGCCATTTCCTGAATAATTGACTTTGTGATGCCAGAGATTTTTGATTCTTTCCTCAAACAGCTGGCACAGCTAGAAGGAATTGCTTGGAAATATTTAGGGCCCATTCTAAAGCTTGTAAGGTCATGAATAAAAACAGTAGCAGTGACTCTTTCAGCCACTATAAGCCCTTGCTCCAGCATTTTAACTTGTAGTTCTTCCAAGGGGCAGATGGAGGATGGGCTCTTTAGGAAGGGAGGAGCCCCTTATACCATGGCAAACACCAGCATCTCTTCCTCAGTCTAGTAATCTAGAGACTTAAAATATCAGCATGGTAATCACCACCTACACAAGAAAACATGCACAAAAGTGCAAGTAAGCTAGAGTGGGATTTTAAAATTATAGGCAAGGAAAAGGAGATCATTCTGTGTGAAGGGTTGAGAATCTCACGTTAGAAGTTAAATTCTTTCGTTTAGATATGAGAGTAAATATTTTATATGAGAACAAAATCACAACAAATTAAAATTTTTTTCACAAACATCATATAGCCAAAAAATATGATTTAACAATGCCATTAAGCTCACTTTTTTACAGTTATTGTCTGAATATTTTTTAACTATGTCTTCAAATGACGATGCCTTTTTAAAATTATTTTTTATTAGTACATGTCTGGAGAACATAATGATTACATTTATCATGGGGAATTTGTACATAACACATCTTAATTCTTTTTTGTTCCCTTCCTTTCCCATTGCTCCCTGCTCCCTTCAACTCTTATTCATCTTCCTATTTGCAAAAGATCTGTTCCCATTTTTCTTTGTTTTTTGCTTTTTTTCAAATCCTTTCCCCTTTCTTCACCCATATCTTGTTACCCTTCCCATTTGAAAAAAATTTGCCTATTTCCTATTATCTGTCTTTTATTTTGCTCTTTATTTGTATTTATTTTGTGTGATAAACTTGTGTGGCTGATTTATTTCACCTAACATTATGGTCTCAAGGTGCATCCATTTACCAGTAAATGCCTTGGATCTATCCAACTTTATAGAAGAGTAGTACTCCACTGTCTATAAATAGCACACCTTCTTTACCCATTCACCCATTTTTGGGCATCTAGGGTGTTTCCAAGATTTAACTATTGTAAATTGTGTTGTTGGAAACATACGTAGGCATGTGTCACTGTAATCGGATATTTTTAATTCTTTTGGGATGATATCTGGAAAAGGTATACCTGAGTTGAATGGAATTTCTATTTTTACTTTTTTGAGGAATCTCCACACTGAGTGTCATAGTGGCGTTACTAGCTTACATTCCCAGCCACAATGTAGAAGGGTTCCTTTTCCTCCACAGCCCTGCCAGCATTTGTTATTGATTGATTTTTTGATGGTAGTCACTTTTTCTGGAGTAAGATGGTATTTTGTTGTTTTAATTTGCATTTCTTGAATGGCTAGTGATTTTGAACATTTTTTAAATTTATTTATTGGCCATCTGTATTTCTTCTGCGAAGTGTCTATTATTTCAGTCACCCTTTTAGACTGGGTCTTTTATTGGAGGGGATCTTTTTTTTAGTTCATTGATTATTTCTTTTGATTGCAGAAGGTTTTTAATTTGATACGATTCCATTTGTTGATTCTCATTATTATTTCTTGGGCCATTTCGTTTCCATTTAGAATGTCCTTGCCTATGCCTATGCTCTCAAGAGTTTTACCTATATATGAGTCTATAGTCAGTCATCTGTCTGTGGACATCCGGTTTTTCTAACACCAATTATTAAGGAGTTATCTCCCCTGTAGTGCATGTTTTGGGCCCCTTTGTTTAAGATCAAAATATTGAATGTGCCTGGGGTTGTTTCTGTGTCCTCTATTGAGTTCCATTGGTCCATATTTCTCTTTTTGTGGCAGTACCAAGCTTTTTAATTTTTTTAAATTTTTTTTATTTTAAAGATAATAAAATCCAACAAAACAAAACAGAACAAAGCCAATCAAAACAAAGCAGCAAAATTGGTACAGGACTTCAAAGCAGGATACTGGAAAACAACAATAGCTACCATCGTATATCTTGTTATCTTCACAGTAGTTGTCCATTCTATCAGGTATAGCAAAATCAAACAAACAAACAAAACCAGAATAAGACCAATCAAAACAGAATAGTGAATAAAGCAAAGCAATTAATCAGAACAAAACAAAACAGTGAGAACAATATTGGAAATCAAAGAGAAAATAGAAGGAAATCTCCCATATTTTCCATCTGCATACTGTCATCCTCCCAATAGATGCTCAGACTGCTGGCCCCAGGCTTGCAGAATCAACCAAACAATATAGGCATTTAGTTACTTTTTGTATCTTAGTTGCTATCAACTCAGTCTGTCCTTTGAACCAGCTGGTTACTTATGAGTGTGTGTGTGTGTATGTGTGTGTGTGTTTGTGTGTGTGTGTGTGATTCTCAGCCCATGTGCCAGTAGGCTCACAGAAGGTGCTATCTGACTTTTCTTTTCCTGGAACCCACATGGCTTGTGCAGCTTACCAGAAAGACTGGCTAGTTGGCTTCTTGGTGGGGTCCTCCCAGTCCCAGCATGGCCGATTCTCAGGAGACACTGACTTTTCTCTTCCTGGAACCTGCATGGCTTACACAGCTTACCCTTTTTTTTTTTTTTTTTTCAGTCACTGTAATATATCTTCAAGCCTGGGACTGTGATACCTTTTGCTTTGTTATTGCTAACCTGAATTGCTTTTGCTGTTCTGTATATCTTCTGGTTCCCTTTGAATTTTTGGATTGTTTTCCCTAGATCTGTGAGGAACGCTGTTTGTATTTTAACTGAGACTGTGTTAAGTCTGTATATCAGCATTGATAATATAGTCTCTTTGATTATATTGTGTCTTAGTTACTTTTTACTCATTGCTGAGACAGAATACCTGATACCCAAAATTAGGGAAAAAAAGCTTTATTTCTTACAGTTCTCCGGAGTTTCTGATCCATACTTAGCTGGTACCAAGACAGCATGGTGTGGCGGGGCAGCCATTCATGGTGGCTGCCAAACAGCAAGACCTGCCGGCAAGAGAGAAGAAGCAAGAGAGCAAAGACCCACGTTCCTTTCACCCTTACACTGTATGTCAGCTCCACCCTAGACGGGTGCAGCACTCACACCACCAATCCCAGTGCTAGACAACTAACCAATCATGAACACCAGACTCAGCCCAGTCCAAATTATGAAGGGACACAGGATCAGCCAATACATACTGGTTCTGGCTATCCAAGAACAAGGGATATCTTTCCATTTTCTGATGTCCCCTTCAATCTCCTTTTGCAGAATGACATGATTTTTTGTTTTGAGGTCTTTTACTTCCTGGGTTAGATTAATGCTTAAGTACTTCATTTTTCTTAATGCTTCTGAGAATGGTATTATTTTTCTAATTTATTTCTCAGTGAGTTTATTATTAGTGTATAGGAATACTATTGAGTTTTGTGTGTTGATTTTGTATCCTGATATTTTGCTGAATTTGGTTATTAATTCTAGGAGTCTTTTAGTGGCATATTTTGGATCATGTCCTTTGTAGATAATGATACTTCAATGCTTCCTTTCCTATATATATCTTTTTTATTTTTTTTCTTTCCTGATTGCTATGGTTAATGTTTAAAGGACTATATTAAACAGGAGTGTTGATAATGGACATCCTAGTCTTGTTCTTGATTTTAGAGGGAAATCTTTCAGTTTTTCTTCATTTGGTATGATGTTGTGATTTGTCATAAATGGCTTCTGTCAGATTGAGATAAAGTCCTTCTATAAATATTTTCTTCAGGGTTTTAATCATGAGTGAATGTTGGCTTTGTCAAATGATTTTTCTGTGTCTATTGAAATGATCATGTGACTTTTATCCTTGCTTCTATTATGCAGCTAAATTTTGACAACTACTTTGAACATTTTATCCTCCATTTAAATAATTTCTAGTGAATTGTTTTGACTCTTTTCCATAGCGCTATGTGCTACATAGTATAGAGTGTGTCTTATTTGCAATAGGAGTAACATTGCCCAACAGGATTTGCTATTTACATTACTGTTTCCTTCAATATACTCAATACAGATAAGTAAAAGTAAATATAAGTTGGAATTTGAACAGAGATATTATCCTAACTCAGGAGTTCTATTGTATTAACTGCAGCAAAAAGGAAAAATATGATTATGTTGAACTACTTGTGCATGTTTCAAAGGACACGTAAAAAACTTTGTCTTATCGTTATGTAAACAGTTCAAATACTTTTATCTGTGAAAGCTTAATTTGCTGGGTGTTGCTTGCCTTCTTGAGAAATTAAAGAGTAGTGTAGTGTATCATCAATTTCTGGTTTTGTTTTGTGGTGCTGAGGATCAGACCCAGGCAAATGCTGTACTACTGAGGTACACCTCAGCTTTGTATCATCAATTTAAAGATGGAATTTATTCCTGAAGAATTTCAAATATTAGCAGTCATCTTGAGTCATTCCAAGTCTTGTCAACTATCCATTCTCAAAGGAATAGTTATAGAACTGTAGACAGTGAGAGCTGAAAGGATTGTAGACATGTACTTTGTTGGTACCCGCATTTAAGGTGCTGGCACTCACAGGTGTAGTAATACAGAATATTGTTGTTTCATAGGAACAAGTGTTTTTTTCTGAAATATAGAATATAATCATATTAAATATGTATACAATATTTATTTAAATATTATTTATGTAAAATTTAGAATAAATTTTATCCATAGGTATAGTCTTCCCTGTAAAATTAAGTATAATAAGCTATTTCTAAGTTTTTCTAGTAAAACTTTCTGATTTCACATTCATAAGTGATAACAGTCCCATAAAACATACAAATCGTGAGATTATGAATAAACTAATAGCAATAAAAAACTCATCCATACAATCGGTTGTGTATTCTGCCTGATATCAAACAATTACTTGGGATTTTTCTTTTTTCCAAAGAATACCAAGTAAATTTTAATTAACATATTGGTATGTTTTTCCAGATTGTTACAGATTGTTTCCACTTACCTGGCAATTGGCCTCTTAAGCAATTAATTATAAGGGATGAGAGTTTCAGTGCATATTTAAAATAAGTCTTTTATGCTAATATTTTCTTTTTTGACAACTCAGGGTCAATGGCATTATTGGATGGATCATGAACTTCCTCTCTCAGATTTCCCTCCTTTGATATTTTCTTGAATGGTAGCCTGGCAGCAAGAACATCCTCATCTTCAGAAGCAACTGTGAGCTTTTTAGAACAAAGAGAAGAGCATCACTTCCATTGGAAAATGTTTTTCTTTGTCTGTTTGCTATCTCCCTGGAGAAGAGAGGGCACTGATCAATTGGTCTTTCTTTTCTTGTACATTTTGTAATATTGATTATTTTTTATATACAAAATTGGGTCCAAAGTTACTGACTTGCTTACAGCAATATTCCACCTCCAAATGTTCTTTCCTAAGTATTCTTCTTATTTACTTTCTCCTGCCTCATTCCCTTTTACTATTTTTTCATGTCCTGACATTGACATTATATAATCCCATTTATCATTGTGTTCTAGTCTTTCTTGGGCTTGCTATTTACCCTCCTTATGACATTTAATACTGGTGAGACTTCTGAAAATACGGAGGTTGTATATAAGATTCAGCCAGTGTGGCAAGCAGGTGTGATTTGCTCTATTTTTGAGCTTTATAGTTCCTGGTTTCTAATATATATCAGTCAGAAAGTTCACACTGGTTTGAGATTTGCAGTAGGGGAGAGGTTGTGTTTTTTTTCTGGCTCAATGTGTTGCTTTATGTATAGACCAGGCTTCATCTGCATTGTCCCTTCTGCGAAGCCTTCCCTTCCCCTTTAGAGAGAGCTTGTAAATCTCTCTGTGTTATTTTTGTACCTTTTACATGTTTCTTACTGCTCTCAATGTCTTCTCTAGTACTTGAGGTGCCAATGGTAACTTGTGCATGTTGGTATGTCTGGGCACAGTGCTATATCATAGTAGGTGCTTAATAAATAGTTGTTGGGTGATATATAAGCGCATACCCACTTCATATTTTCCCTGAGAATGTTGCCTTACTTCTTTGTCCTTTCAGTGACTCACATAGTGCCAGAAATATGGTAGATCATGAGTACCTACTTGTTAAGTGACTGAAATGAATGAATAAAGAATCTTTTCAAAAAGCGAACATGCCTAGAGAAACTCATTATGGAATGTTCCTGGCTAAATGACTGTTAAAATTTTCTAATATTTCTCCACCTGTTTCAGTATAGTCCATGACTTTGGACAGAAACTTTTTAAGTGTATGAAATGCTTATGATAATTCTTATTCAGATTGTGTTTTTTGAGAACTAAAATCATGTGCTACAAATGGAAGGTATTCCTTAGTGAGGTGACTATATATAGGACTAAGAACAGAGATAAAGTTCTGCTGATAAAACATTATCATAGATTTCCTCATTAAAAGCCAAAGATGACATAACCAATCATATATGGCACCTAACTCTTAAGCAGTCTCATAACTGAGTGTACATTTCAGAGTCTCAGTTTTTAGTCCTTTTTTACGGATCATCCATTTGTGGGTACAAGAAAAGCTATCGTATTCAGTGTCACAGCTCAGAAACAGGTTTGTCTGCATTCACAGGAGAGGATGGTTCTTAAAAAGTTCTTTCTGTTTGCTCACTGATCGGTTAATAGTGCCCACTTGTACACCCTGGGTGAGTGAAAACAGTAGGCCTTGGAAACCAAGATGTCCTACACAGTATATGAGCAGTGAAACTGCAACCCTTTTCTGCTATTTTAAGTCATTTGGCAGAGATGACCAAAAGTCTTCTTTTGGCAGCATAGGAGAGTTGCAGAGGTCCTCTTTAATTTTGGTTCTGGTCGGTAATTCTTACATTTCAGTCTCAATCCCCAGCGAACCACAGGAGGGACTATTCCTGTGTCTGTCAGCAGGTGAACATAAAGCACATTGTTCTGTGACTTTATTGCTGAAGAAACATACCTGTTAGGAGAGCAGACCAAACCCTGGCTATTTCTGCATCACAAAGGAAAACAATAGCTTTCTTTGTTTTTGACAGAATGTTGTCCAGTTCTCACCACCTGCTTAAAAGCACATGCGGGGGTTTGAAGGATTGAATTATACCTTCTAAAAAGGTTAAATGACATGGTTCTAAAAATGTCGTTCTTTGCCAAATCAGGAGCAGTGCTTGATTTGCAGCAGTTGTGAGCCTTTGAAAAAAAAATGCAGCTCCTTTCTTCCTAAATTGTTTGCTCAGAAACAGACTCAAGGACTGTTCAACTCGTGCTGTGTCAGTGGTATCGGCATCTCAGAGAGAGACTTGCATGCAGTTTTTGACTGTTTGAAACTGAAGCTTCTTAATGTTTGGGAGGAACTTCAAACACCAGGTAGAAGTCACAGTGAATGTCAAGTGTCATGGAGTCAGATCCAGCCACACAGAAGGTACTGTTAATCACACCGTATTTAAAAATAAATGAATTACCATTTAAAAACGAGGGATTCTGCATGTCAACCTAGGTTTCTTGCTTCTTTTGAACACATTCATGGAAGGCTGGGCCTGAGGGTCTGCAAGGCAGCTGTGGGTTGGAGCCCAGCAGTGCTGCTTCCACTGGGTCAGGCTTGTGCTTGTGTGTCACTGGGCCCACATCATTCTCTTGACTCCCTGGTATCGAGGCCAGTGCCTAATGCCATTTCTTGTCGCCCTGGCAGTATTTTTTATTGTGGTAATACAGAAACATTTCTCTTTCTCAAGGAGAGAAAACAAATAAGATCTTTTCTCTGACCCTCTTTCCGCATCACTTACTTTCATTACCTACCTAGCTCCATCTGAGTTTGGGACTCTAGTGCAGACCAAGCTGTGGTTTGCAGTATGAGACCATAGCCAAAGTTGAGATCCCAACACTTGGTGAATTTATTTCCCCCAAATATGTTGAATGACAGCAACTATATATTAACATAGGTATTTAAAACTGTGTCCAAGGCAGAACTTATTAATAGCTATGTAATTTTGCAAAATTGAGTGTAATATTGTGTAACTCCCTCTATGGGTTTCTGATGACTTGTGAAGATCCCTGATACTTAGTAATCACTCACTGTGTTCCAAGCATTGTACTAAATATTTTACTTGTATTATTTCATTTCATTCTTAATGATTGAATGAATTATAGTCCCATTTCTCAGGAATCTGCCACATAGCCATAAAAGAGGGAGCCCGATTTCAACATAGGCAACTTCAGAGCACAATGTTCTATTGTTGTCTTCTAGGTGGTGCTGTTTTTCAAGTGACAGAGCATTAGTAAGAGTTGAAGTCACACACCCAGGCTACCATACACAGTAACTGGTAGATGGATTAAAGCTTAGGTATAGGGACTTCCAGACTTTTGATACCAAATTGTATTTCTTGATTTCCTAAAACATCTATAATTAATTTTCACTAGGCAATATAACAGATTTCATAATGGAGAATTTTAAGCATTTTTAAAAGAAAAAAATGAAAAATATTTTAGATCTGTGGGTACCACTAGATTCCAAACTGGTATAGATGCAGAACCAGCCTGGCAAGATTAGGGAGGGAACCTGCTCTGACATTTCCGCTTCTGGGTATGCTGGGTGGAGTTGTATATTTGGAGTTTAGCTTCTTAGGATTCTCTGTTGTATATCATTGTTTGCTGTACCTATTGAAATGTGGAGCTATTTTGTAATATTATGTTTTTGTTATGATGAATTATGCTGAAAACTGGGTAATCTGTTTTTCAATGATCATTAGAAATAATATAAATTTCATTAAGAATGTTATATAACGTTAATGTGAAGTGCTAATTATAATATTTTGTTGCCATATATCTGCCAGTCACAGGGTCTGTACACGTGTTTTCCATAAATTATCACTGTTAGTTACAATCTCCCAGCCTGATATAATCCCCATCCCCAGAGCAGCAAACCGAAACTAAAAGCAGTGAAGTGACTTGTTCAAAAGAATATCTGTTCATGTAAGAGGGGTTCACAAATTGGTCTTAAAGGCCATACTCTTTCCATTGAACCATGCTATTGTTATACTCTGGGCACAAAATTATGAAATTTACTCATTTGCTTATTTCATCAGCTATAAAGTGGTTAATAATAGAATCTGCTTGGGGTTTTTGTGAGAGTTAAGTGGCATAAATCTCATAATACATATAAAGTACTAAGCTTCATTTGGTATACATAAATGCTCAATAAATGTTAGTTTTTATTACATATCTTGGTGAGTATATGCCAGTATATAGGTCAGGTACTAGGAAACAAAAACATAAGATGCTCTGTCTTTCCTATGTTTATATTTGACATAAGAGAGGTAGGGCAGATCGGTCTTTACAAATAATTGTGATTGATAAAACAATAGACACGGAGCCACAGGTGGAGTACAGGACAGTGCAGCTGGCTGTTCTCTCTAATGGTGTAAGAAACCTTCACACAGCTTGGCCATTAATATGATAAGCCTCTCTCGAGTGTGATTTGTAAAAAGATCTTTGAACCACTTGACTTTAAAAATTTGATTCTTTTCTAAAGGACAGGTTAAATAAATAAAAGCTGTTCTACAATTAAAGTGTAAATATTGTTTGGCAAGCACTTGAACTGTGGTGGTGCAGCTGAAGAGGGAGATAGAGGTGAGCCTGTGATGATAACCCTGGGCCTCCACAGTGGGCAGAGAGGGTGGGAAGAAACCCACATCTCTCACAAGGGAGATAAAAATGTCCTGCGCCCAAAGGAAAGCCTTTTTGGCAATCTAGGAATCCCCAGCTATATATTTTCTCCTTCCCATGGAAGGAGCCTTGCTGCTGGTGTTCCTAGCCTCTTCTCACAGAGGCCTGGGCAGCTTTCCCTTTCAGTACAGAGGCCTCCTGGGGAACCACCGTCATGTAAGGACAAGACACATAGCTACTCTACTTGCATTATCTATTCTAGTCTTTCATTTACAATATGAACCTATAATGGAAGATCAGAAGAATTTTGAGGAAAGGCATTTATACGAAATGATTAAATGAGCAAAGTAAATGGTGGAATTCAAGACAAGAGAGAACAAAATGAAAGGTGGTAAAAATAAAATACATCAATATCCTCAGGGGGATTCAAGAAGCTATTGCATCTATGAAACATGAGTAAGCACCCATAAAAACCAGCAATTAGAAAACAAGAAAGTGCTTAGAAACTAACAATGTAATTTAAAAAATCAATTACAGGGTAAGTAAGAGTAGAATAAATATGGCTGAAGAGTAGGTTAATGATCTGGAAGATAAAGGCAAGAAATTCTCCCAGAACATAGATCAAAAGAATGGAAGCATAAATTAATAGATTAGAAAACAGAGCCAAAGAAGTCAGCATCCATCGTATAGGAATTTCAAAACAGAGAAAAGTATAAAAAGAATGGTAATGAAATGGATAATTAAATAAAACTAGAGTAGGCATTTCAGAACAAAGTAGACAGAAATAATGAAAGAAATAGATAATAGAGTCTGATTTTCCAAAGGTAAAGATTTATTTCTTCAGAATAAAAATACTCACTGAATGCTTAGTTGGAATAAAACAAAAAATAAAAATTACATTCTAAGAAATATACTGATGAAATTTTATAATTCTGGGATAAATACTAAAGTCTTTAATATTTCAGAGCAACAGAAAATCATATTATTTCCAAAGAAATAAACATATTTTCATCAAACATTTGAAATGTTGACTATACCAAGACAATGGAAGTGTTTTTAAAAATTTAAATATATTTTTAACCCAGAATTCTGTAAAAATATAAAATATCACTCAAATTTGGAACAAAATGAAGACTTGTTCAAGGGTATTCAGACAATTAATATCTATGCACCTGTATAAATTTGTATCTGTGTCCTGAAAATACTCTCCTGAAAAAAGTAATAAAGATTCACTCCAGTAAAGTTTAAAAAACAATCTAAGAAAGAAAAGGACATTGTAAAATTTAAGAACCCATTAAAAGAGAATAAGCCAGTAAATACCTTAGTGTAGTGTAAATATTGCAACTGTAACTGTGAACCAAATGCTGAGAAATATTTTCCTAAAAATTGAAAGGATACCAAAAAGATAGGTAAGCATCTGGGACTAATCAAATTACAGATTATTTTAAACATTGCTGCATTTGGGAAGAAACGAATCTTGCTTGGAAAGAGTAAATGATATTGATTAATTTTCAACAGGTTAGAGAACTTGTTCTATTCGTTGTGTGTATTCTAAATATAAGTGTATGCAGAGAATAAATTAAATATATCAAATTATAAAGAAAGGGAAATATGAACAGATATTTGATCAATCTACATGAAGTCCTGAAAACAAAGAGGATATAAAGTATAATAAACAGAATGCACACAGAAGATAATGGTAAAAAAACCACTTTAGATAACGTATCTGTACACTAATTGCACCTAAGTTAAAATTTACTATAAAACATTGAGATTATCTAAGTACGTTATAAATTTTTTCACAAACCAAATATCCAAGTATATGCTTTTTGTAATAGGCATTCTAAAAATGAAATGAACTATTTTGAATTGAAGGTACAGGTAAAAATCGCCACAGGCAAACTGTAACCAAAAGAAGGTAAAAACAGTAGTTACTGTAAAACAAAATGGAATTTAAGTTGAAAAGTTAAAATGAGACAGAGGATAATATTGTATACTGATTTTTAAAAAGTTTTTTTCAGTTTATTAATCATCTCATGAAAAATTCACATAATCAGAACAGATAAAGTTGTGGCCGAATCTTTATTTCTTCTGCTTTTTTATCAGCACCAGTACTGTCATTTACAGTCCGCTTGTATTTCTTCATTTGGTACTTCTGTTCCTTTTACTGTTTTCTTGAGATATTTTCCTGTGTAGACCATGTCTTGCTGGTCTATGTTTGGATTCATTTTTTTCGTATAATCCAATGATTCATAAATCATGCTAAAGCCAGTTGTTTTGCCACCACCAAAATGGGTCCTGAAGTGAAAAACAAAGATGACATTGGTGTGATATTTAGCATTTTGGCTAATTTTGCCCAAATTTCTGTTGCCTTCTTGAGTATTTTTTTCTGAAGTAGTGAGTTGCTCATGAAGTTGCTGGTCTGGATAGCTACTGTGTCTTTCATGATGGTTGCTGATCCTAGTGTAACCAGAGAGTGTGGTGAAAGTGCTATACTGATTAATTATAAAATTCACCAAGAAAATGTTATGGCTATGCATTTTCCCAGATCAATGAAAAAAAACACTGGTGTAAATACCCCCCTACCTCAATAGTGTTCTGTTGGGATTACAAGAAATTGACCAAAACAGAGGTAGAAGACTCCTCTCAGAGATCTCTGGGTTTTTTTTAAGAGTAGAATTGGACTTTTTTCTTTAATTAGTACATGCTTGCAGTATGTATTGATTACATTTAATATGTGGAGTTGGTATGTAACTCAATAACACAAGTTAACTTTTTTTCCATTCCCCACCCTTCCCATCCCTCTCTGCTCCTTCCAACTCTTGGTCCCCTTCCTGTTTGCAAAAGCTGTGTTTCCCTTCTTTTGATTTTTCTTTCCATTCCCTTTCTCTCCCCTTCTTCTTCCTTCTGTCTCTTGTTCCCCATCCCATTTTGAGAAAAGTCTCCCTACTTCCTATTATTCCTATTATGTGTCTTTTATTTATATTTGGGATTTCTCATGTAAGAGAAACCATGCAATACTTAAGCTTGTATATTGATTTATTTCACAACACTGAGATGCCATCATACTACAGAAAGAATGGCTATAATTAATAAATCAAATAATAAATGCTGGTAAGACTGTGGGAAAAAGGAACCCTTCTACATTGCTGCTGGGAATGTAAACTGGTATAAAGAATGATACACTCGAGATACTTGTAGGTAAATAGATGAGCCTTAACAAATCTCTTGTGATAATGTTTCCAGGTTTGGTGTCTTGCCTAGGTCCTTGATGTCCTAAACAAAGTACTGAGCAGGACACCCAAGTGTAACAACAGAACTGATTAATTTGAAAGAGAAAAGATAAGACGCACTCCGCAGAGTGGGGGTGGGCCAGTGAGAAGAGCTCACGGCAGCTGGGGGCTTGGTGTTGAGGGTTTTAATCTTTCTGGTTTGGCATCTTTTGTCCATTTAGTGAACATTTCTGTGTCTGAACATTCTTTGGCTGCTTTTTGCTTACACTTTTCCTATGCTGTATAGAAATGGACATTAGAGCTTTATGTTGTGTGTGTGTCTTCCGAGGAGTCACAGTCTGGGGGACTCAGATTTGTAGTTTTGGAATGAACCAGATGAGGGGTAAATGGGAGGCTTAGTTAGATATTGTTTCTTTAAAAACAGTGCTTTTTTTTTTTTTCTCACCAGCATGCCATTTAATCCTGAATGTGACTCTAGTTGGATAGATTTCATGAATATTCATGGTTAGGTGTGACCTTAACAGCCTCCTCATAATTATTTTAGAACAAGTCATACAGCTCAGATTTCTAGGTTCTGATGCCAGCCACCACCAGCAAGCAAGTCACTTCCTTTCTGTGAGTTTTGGTGAACTTGCTTTTCAGTAAGTATGAGAAAAATCAACACCTATCAAGCTCTTTTCCTTCTCTAAAGACTTATTTTTCTATTGCATAACTTTTACTCATATTTTACCTATCGTTTTTGTAAAATTCAGTTTCAACAGAAACATTTTTGTGACACATTTTTTGGAATGGGCAAAATCACTTTTTATGCTCTTACTTGCCAGATCTTTAGAAGAATAAAAAAAATGTTTGAGGAAGTGATAGTGTAGTGATTGAGAGGACAGATGTTACCTGTGTCTCAGGGTTATCTGGTATTCTCTCTATCGTTAGATATCAGCAGTTTTGAGTCAGTGGTTGCTCTGAGCCAGTATCTCTTGGGTGTCTCAATCTCTTCCCTTACAAATTGGCCTCTTCCTTCTGTAGCTGCACTGCAGGCACTAAAAAGGAAGAAGAGGTTTGAGAAGCAGCTTACGCAGATCGATGGGACCCTCTCCACCATTGAGTTCCAGAGAGAAGCCCTGGAGAACGCTCACACCAACACCGAGGTGTTAAGGAACATGGGACTTGCAGCCAAAGTGATGAAAACCATTCATGAAAACACGTGAGTGCCTTTGGTAACCCTTTCAATCATAAATATCCTCAGCACTGGAAAAGCCTTTGAAATTATGATGAATTTTGTTGGTATGGGCTCACACATCTGAAGCTTTTTGATTTATCAAATGGAATGCTTTCCCAGGAAAATTGGAGGTTACACTGACAGGACATTAACGAGCAAAAAACAACCATGAAAAATAGAATTTATAGTTTCTCAGTTTCCTCATGATGGTCTGAAACTTCATCTCAACATACTTTGATTTTATAACTCTAAAAAGACTTCCTCATCAACATCTGTGAGGATGTTAGCGCTATAGGGTAGTGGTTGTCAAAACTCTGATGGAATCAAAGTTGTCTGGATAAAGAGCCAGTAAAGAGAATGAAGTTGAATCTTTGAACTAGGACAGTATTTTGGTTTTTTCATTTTTAGCCAAGTTACCAAGTGATTCCAATTCTACCCCATGGTTGAGAACCCCTGACCCAGAAAAATAGTTATCAGGATCAACTTTTACAGTTCAGGGATCAAACTGTATAGTTAATATTCCCAGCTGTATAGCTGATTATTCATTGGTCAGATTACTTTGTCTCATGATGATTTAGTTTCTTTATTTGTCAGTTGGTGCTAATAATGCTGCTTACTTTGTGTGGCTGCTGCGAAGTTTTTTGAGATATTAGATAGGAGGAGCCGAGCAAAGTTCCTGGCACAAAATCTCTCTACTTGGTTGTATCTCTGTCTGTGGTGACAGTGGGGTTGATGGAAATTTGCTTCACTTTTGCTCTGGAAAATAAATACCTGGGACCTGATCCTTCCTTGATATCAGACATGGTAAAGGAGTCTGGGCCATGGTTGCATAAAAGCAAGGAGTGACGGAAGGATGAAGACCAATTTTCACAGAATGGGAAAAGATGAAAAAGGAAGAGAGGCTGGACCAATGAAAATAACCTTTCCAACATTTTTTTTTTTTGCCTTTATAATTCATTAACAGAAGCTACCATTTTGGCAGCTTTGCAGAAAGCATTAGATTCATGATGAGACTCAAAATCCTCTATTGCTGCTGTAACCCAGGGATTGGAATGCACTACAATGTTAGCTTTTCTCTCTAGGTAGCTTCCCATCCTTGTGCCATTGTGCTCCTCCTGAGGAAAATTCTCTCCCAACCCCAGACGTTAATCATACATGTCTCTTATTCCTTTTAATTAATACAATCATTATACATGTAATAATAAAGATTGGAGGCCCATGGTGGTAGCGGTGTGGTAAAAGTATTCTTTTTGATTGCTACATAAAAATATGTCAAAGTATGTGGGTTTTATGGTAAACAGAGTCTGAGAAACAAAAGAGTAATTCCACTGGGACTCAAACTTTCAGTATTTAGGTTACTTAGTAATAAAGGAAGCTGTCACTTTTCTTGTATCCGATGAATCTGGCCTACTTTCAGAGTTGGGGGAATGATTCAGAGACAGAGTGTTATTGAAACAGCTCAGAACATGGCCTTTAGACACCAACAGGCTGGCGGGTAGGAGCCACAGGAACTCTGGGGTGGGAAACTGTTGTTGAAGTAGCTGTCTGTCCTGTGGCTGCTTGGATCTCTTTGCTGTGGTTGTTGATTCTTCTGAGGGCTTAGAGGACCTGATCCTGCTCTCTTTCATAGCCTTCCAGGGCATCGTACCACTGTTGAAGCCCCTCAGGAAGCCAGGATCTCAGGGTTGCTAGGTATTATAGAAATAGATCTCCAGTTCTAGAGTTTATCATCTCCAAAGGCCTGCTTTCAGATTGGCTACTGCAAGCTGCCATACTTGTTTTGGTCATGGTGATTCTTGGTGTTCTGTGGTACCATTTTTCCCAGAGGGAATACACAGCAGCACATTTAAATTTTGCATATGCCATGCCAAATTTTCAAAATGGTTCTGTAAATATTGTTAGTTATAAAATAATTTGATTTCTAGTGACTCCCAACAATAATGGCTACTTACTTCATATTTAATATGTAATTGCCACGTGTGGTGGTGTGCACCTGTAATCCCAGCACTCAGGAGGCTGAGACAGGAGGTTCACCATGAGTTAGGTCAGGCTGGGCTACGTAGTGAGTTCAAACCAGCTTGAACTGCATTGCAAGACCCTGTCTTAAAAAAATGTGGATCTACAGGGTTGTTCATTTTTTAATGCAAATTATTTTTAAAGTGATTGAGTATTATCACCAAGTTTTTTTTTGTTATACTACTGAAATAATTGGAATTTATATTGACTCATTTTTCTAAATTCACTATTGTAAGCTAAGACCCTAAAATATTTCAACATAATATTATTTCCTAGGGATCTGAACAAAATTGATGATTTGATGCAAGAGATCACAGAGCAACAGGATATTGCCCAAGAAATCTCTGAAGCATTTTCTCAAAGGGTTGGATTTGGCGATGGCTTTGATGAGGTGGGTAACACAATATAAACAAGGTGGTATGGTAGCTGTCATAAAGCATACCTTCCTATAATACAGAGTTGGTAGTTTCCTTTATTACTTAAAGAATAATGTTAGTTGTTGGAAATGTGCTTCTCTTAGGAGGGAAATGAAATGTTAATAGCTCTGATTTAAAGGAAAGATTAATATAGTTTGGCAAACAGCCTCCTAATTAAGTTTTCAGCTATTAAAGCAAAAGCAGTGTGTGATTATATAAAGTTAGTGACTTAATGGTTGGAGCCTACATAACCCCATTATAAGGAATCACATGCTAGCACATCTGGGCAAACAAAGCAGACTGTGTCCGTCTGCAAAGAACCGATGTACCATGCTCTATAGCTACAAAATTAGAGGTTAGGCTGCCTCTGTTTATGATTCAGGCTGTGAAACAGAACAAATGTGGAGTCGCATTATTAACACACACATTCCATTTAGATTAATCAAGTCTGATAATATACTCTGTAATTATAATGATGGTGTCTACACTGTGAATTTCAATTGTTCTACTCGGAGCTCACACTGGTAGCACTGGGACACATTTAGAAGCATTTTCCAATCTTGGAGTAGTATAGTGAAGAATCCAACTGTCTGCTTTTATTAAAAATGATATATCTAAGAAGTAAATATGTGGTCCCTTGGAATCCTAGAAGATGATAATTTATTGTTTGCAACTTTTAAATATGAATTGGAGTCTGGGCGTGGTGGTGCATGCCTGTAATTCCAGCACTCTGGAAGCTGAGGCAGGAGGATTACTGTGAGTTCGAGGTCAGCCTGAGCTACAAAGTGAATTCAAGGCAACCTGAACTGCATAGTGAGACCCTGTCCCCAAAAGACAAAAAATAAAATAAAATAAAATAAAATAAAATAAAATAAAATAAAATAAAAGGTTTGGGGTTTGGCAAAATAGGGTTTGTAGCTCAAATCATTCTACAGTGACAGATGGCAATGCTTTTCACCATTTTAAAGTGTAGAGAGCAAAAGTAATGAAGACCATGTGACAGAGGAAGATACCGAAGAAGCCTAAAACATTACTTTCTGGTCATTCATAGAAAAAGTTTGCCAGCCCTTGGTGTAGACTACCATGTACCTAATGAGTGCATTATGATATGGTGGAAAGGGCCTGGGATGGTAAGGACATCTGGATTTTACCAGTTAGTAAAAACTCAAAGAAGTCTATTTACTTTTCTGACTCTTAGTTTTCTCATCTATAAAGTGGAGACTATTCAATCATTGGATTATCTTCAAAACTTTTAAAGTTCTACAACACTTTTATGATGATCGAATAAGTACTTGGTACCCAAAAGCCAAAAATGATGGAGGTGTTGTCATATTTGTAAAGAAATAATCAATAGCTTTCTTATGTTGTGGATACATACATATCAAGCACTATTGACAATTCTGGGCATGCATTTGACATAGGATATCTTATTCTGTCATTAATATGGTTTCTATATTTCTTCCTAATTGTTTTGTGAGCAGAAATAGAATATCAGAAAATTTATTTTGATGTTATTTTACTTATATAACCTGTGGAAAACCGTAAAACACATACTTATTCTGACTGTGCTATTTCACTGAGACTATGCACCTTCATATTTTATTTCCTTTGCATGTGATTGATTAAATAGAAGTCAGATAATCAGCATGCTACAAAGTTGACAATCACTGACTTGATCAATGAGTGGGTGAATTAAATATATTCTCTCTTGCTCCATGGTGCTACAGTTCTCCCTTTAATGCATTTGTTTATGTACCTTTAATCCCAAATTCAAGCATTAGTTCTTTGAATGTAGAGAGTGTTGATTCAACTCTGCACCCCAATGCTGAGTTCAAAACCTTCCAAGGATGGGGCTCTTAATAAATTTGTTATGGATGAATGAATAAATAAAGAGTTTACATGGTTGAATATAAGTGTTTATTCATTCTCTGGCATTTCTCAGTGTGACAACCATAGAAATCTGTGATGACAAATTTAGTTTTGACTCCTGAAGGGAGTTGATCTCTGTTTGAGGACTTAGGGACAGGTCCTTATGAACTAGTTCAGGTCATCTCAGACCTGGCATAAGGCGACCTATGTTCTGAAGGTCTTAAACTAGTATTACCTTCTTACATTGTTTTGAGCAAAGAATCACTTTAGGATAAACTAAACTCACCAGGGATCATTTTTAAAAGAGAAAATACATTATATCTACATTGAATTGAAGTTTTATTATCCCAAATGCATGCATATTTTATATTGACTTTGATGATTTGACAAAGGAGACAAAGTATTTTTGATTCTATTTTCTGTACATTATAGTCTAGCTATATTTTTTTTCAACAGCATTAGCACAAATAAAAATATTTATCTTCTTTAATTAAAGTTTCACAGATTGTTAACAGGAGAAAAGAACATATTGGAAAAATGACAGGCAAGGTGTAAATTCCCCAGAAACTGAAGAGATTACATATTCAGCTAGCACAAATTACTTGAATGGCTGTTTGCTGAAGTATTATAAGATTAACTACAACAAATTTGCACAACCCAAAATATTCATTTTTTAATCATTGCTCAGTGTTGCAAAAAAGACTTAGTTTCAAAATAAATATTCCATTTCACTGGGTTCTCACATATCAATTGGGTAGCAGATGTTCTTGTTATTGTGTTTAAGGAAACCGACTTCTTGAAACGTTAACTCTCTAATTCTTCCTTTCTCCCGTGTTCAGGATGAGCTGATGGCAGAACTTGAAGAATTGGAGCAGGAGGAATTAAATAAGAAGATGACAAATATCCGGCTTCCCACTGTGCCTTCCTCTTCTCTCCCCACACAGCCAGATAGAAAGCCAAGCGCACATCGGCCTCGCGCAGGTCTGCTACACAAACCCACTGTATGACTTCCCATAGTTTACTCAAGTAATAGCCAGGCTTACCCCATTATGCCCTTCTTTATATTTGATTTCATAAATTAACACATTTTTATACATAATTCATCCTGTTTTCTATGCTGAAAACGTGAATAATTCCAGTGACTAATTTTTATCACTTTTATATTCCAGCATCTTCAAAAAGGACAGAAGAGGAAGCTGATTTCAATGAACTGGCAGCTTGGGCTTCTTGTTAAACTAAAATGGAATTTTTGGACACATATTAGTGAACTATACACATAAGATATCATTTTTTTTGACAAGTTTGGAAGTTAACAAAGACCCTGTTTTATATTTACACTTGATGAGTAATTGTCATTTAAGCTTCATAATTAAAAATAAAGAAAGCAGTCATGTGTAGACATAGAGTCAAGGAAGGCAAGGGCTTCTCTGTGTTGTAGACAGTCCCTCCACGTGGATGGGGTGGGGGCAGTGTGTGTCTGCTTGGTCACTACTGTGTTTCCAGTCTCCCCATGCAGTTGATACTTCGTATTTGTTGGAAGAAAATGGAATCCTACTGACACAGCAGACATACAACAGTTTACAGTTGTTGTTTAAGGATACATTTAGGAAAGCTGGAGAAAATTTCCTTACTATGTAACTGCAAGTTTCCTGCATGTATTCATATCAATGATAAATAGAAATACATCGTATCTCTTTCAGGAGCGACTTCTTGCCCCAAAGTCTTGTATGAGTCTATACACACACAGTTTCGCTTGAGTTTTGCAATTTAAAACCTTAAAGGAGCTTTAATTGACATTTATTATGCCAATTAGGCTTGAAATGGGGCAATGGATGCATTTTCCAAAATGTCTGAAAGCACTAACAGCTTACACTGCTGAACAAGGATCTCCCGGGTGTAATTTAGCCACTTAGGGATCTACATTAACACTTCCAGGCCATTATGATGCTGTTATGGCTTCAGTGTACTAAATGTGGAAGTGCTTATTCTTCTCTGTTTTATGCTTTTTTTAAAAAGCAGTTTTTTTTTTACACTTTACAACATATACTTTGTAAATACATAAAACATTGGCATTTAAACGTATATCTTGAATAATATTTTGGTCATATTTACTTTAAAATCAAAATAAATTATATAATTATGTATTACTTATAATATATCATAGAGCATAAAATGACAAGTATCATGACAGAAGATGCTTTAGTGTTCTCTACATTTGCTAAGCAATATGACGGAATGGAAAGAATGCTGGATCTAAAGGTAAGAAGCCACCCTGGTTCCAGTCTCCGGTGTGCCACAAGCACATGTCACAAACTTTCTGAGCTCCTGTTTCTTCATTGGGGAATCTGAGAGCTGGACCCCGTGACCTCTAGCAGTTCTGTTCCATCCTAGGTCTTAGGCAATCTTCCGACCCTTCAGAACATAGCGAAGATGTCTTCCATATTCCTTAAGCCCTAGTTAAAATATCCTTTGTTTTGGGAAATTTTTCTTGCTTTCCCAAGTGTAGATTAGTACTTCCTGTTATATGCTTTCATAGCTCTCTGCTCCCTCTTCTGCCACTTTTCATGATTTATATTACGTCTTTACTTGAACAATCACTTAATTATTGCTTTTCCCTGTTGGACTGTGGTAACCGTGAGGGCAGAGACTGTGTATCTTTTAGTTCAGTAGTCCACGTCTGGTGCTCTGCACCATTTCTCATACACAGCAGGAATTCAATCAATACTTATTAAATGAACAACAATTGAGTTTTTATATCTTTTGGTACAATAGCGTAACAGGAGCAAAATTTACCCTCTGCCCTTAAACAACTAGAAAACTGGACAAAATTTAGAAAACAACAATTTCTGACACTGAGCAATGGCCAACACTGGCAGTGATTCCTAACAGAAGGGAAACCTAGTGCCTTCCTAGGATGGAGACCCAGACAGGGCCTGTGGTCTTGAGCTGTGGTCTGAATGTTTGCCTTCCACCCCATTCATACAGTGTCATCCTATCCTAATCCTCAAGACAAGGGTAGTAGGAGGTGAGGCCTTTTAGGAGATGATTAAGTCATGAGGACAGCACCTCAGGGAGTAGTCTCATCAAATAGGTCCAAAGAAGCTTGTTTATAACCTTTAACCATGTGAGCACGCAGGGAAAAGGCACAATTTATAAACTAGAGTGAACCCTCACCAGACTCTGTGTCTGCTGGTGCTTTATCTTGGACTTTCTAGTACCTTCTAGTGTTTGGTGCCTGTAGTACTATGAGATACAAATTTTTGTTTTACATAAGCTTCCAAGCTCTGGTGTTTTATTATGGCAGTTCCAACAGATTAAGACTGAGAAAGAATACAAGAAGACTCTGGAGGTGAGGAGAGGGGTCCTTCAAGTCTTTGGCTGAAAATTGATTTCTGTATTTTGTGAGGGAATTGCTGAGGCTGAGAACTGCTGGAAAGATGTAGGCAAATCAATTCTTAGAGCTCTTGCTAGGCCAGGAGCCTCTGTATTCTCACTAACCAGAGTGGAAAGATTTCCTAACACGGGTACACAGGTGAAGTCCTCAGAAGGGTGTTGCCTTAGTAGTCAAATTATATGTAGAATGAAGGTTATTCTGGGTGCACCCTAAAAAGCATAAAAAGTAAGCTTCAAAATGATCATATGATTCCAAGTGACTGAACAGCATTCCAGAAAAACAGCAACAAACAAAAACAAACAAACAAAACAAAACAAAACAAAACAAAAAACCCCAAAACCCCAAAACAAACCAATCAACCAACCAACCAAACAAACAAATGAAACAAATGAAAACTCAATACTTAAAGGGAATATAAAAACTAACAACAATAACAAAACAATTTGAGCAAAGCTCAGGCACACAATAGTATAGTCATTCTGAGGTCCAGCATTTGTCAGGAAATTTCAGTCATGCAAAGTATAGACAAGTATAATGGCTAACCAAGAGAAACACCATACAGTAAAAAGAGACTCAGAAATGATGTGAATGATAGAAGACAAAGACGTTAAAAGAGATTTTATGAATATTCTCCATATGTTGTCTAAAGGAACTATAATAAATATATTCCATATCTTTAAGAAAGGAGACAGAAGTATGAATATTGAACATCATAGGTAATATTAACAGCAGATTTGATACTGCTGAAAAAAGACATGCACACTTGAAAACATTGTAACAGAAACCACCCTAAATATAAACCAGGCTGGGAAAATAAAAAACATAGGAGAAGAAGAACAGAGCAAGAGAGCTCAGAGCAAGAGATCTTAGAATGGTAGAGGAGGGCTAGTGGTTGAGTTGGATGGTACTTGGGGAAGAGAACAGGAAAGAAAAAACATGATTGAAGAAATAACGGCCAAAATTTTTCCAAATTTGATGAAAACTATAGAGATACAGCTTAATAAGATTCAACACACTTGTCTTCTATTTTCCGCTGCCATAGCAAGATACCCAAGAGTGGGTCATTTATAAAGAAGTTCATTTAGCTCATGGTTCTGGAGACTGGGAAGTCCCGAGAGTAGGGTTCCAGCACCTGTGTGTCCTTGGTGAGGATCTTTTTGCTGTCTCAAAGCATGGTGGCAGGCTTTGCACCTGACACAGACCAAGCATGCTAGTTTGCGTCTCTTTTCTTCTTAGAAAGCCACCTAGCCCATCACAGAGAACCCATTCTTGGAACCTCACGGATTGACTTGTCAAATATCGCACCTCTGAATATATTTATCGCATGTATTTGAGGATTAAGATTCCAACACATGAGCTTTTAGGGAACACACTTGAACCAGTTTATACCTCAAGTAGAAATCCTTTCTCCTTCAATAACAAAAGTTTAAATCATCAGAACCTTCCAAGTGAGAACTCATGGATGTTTGAACATTTCTTCTAATCCTGATTGAACACATGGCTGGGCAGTTCATTAGACACATGGAATGGGCACTTGGAATGTGGCTAGTGCAATAGAAGAAGTGCATTTTAATGGCATTTTATTTTGGTTAAATTTAAAAACCAGTACTCAATTAATTTATTTAAAAAACTGAGTATTTTTATGCAAATTGACTATTTCAACTATAAAATTTATGAAGTTCATATATTGACCATATATTTCTGGTGGAAATTTGCATCTGATTTGCGATGTGTTCTAAGTGTAAAATACACATTGGCTTTTAAAGACTTTGTATATATAAATAACGTGAAATAGCTCATTAATAATTTTGTATTGACTGCATGTTGAAATATTAGATGTACAGGGTTGAATAAAATGTGTTAAATATAATTATTATCTTTCTACTTTTTAAATATGTGGCTACTAAGAGATTTCAAATTACATATGGGGTTCTCATATTTCTACTGGCTGGTTCTGGGTAAGGTCAACTACCTACTATCAGTAAGCATGCAGATAATGTGTGAACTGGAATTCAAAAATGCCAAAGGCATTAAAAATAAAATAATTCTTTTTTCTTGGAAGTGATATTTTACCCTAAAAAGAAAAGTATTTTGAAGCAAATTATAATGTGGCCTCTCTGCTGACAATAAGTATGAAAGTAAGAAGAGAACTGTTGTAAAGGTAGAACATTCTCAATTGAAAAGTATTGAATAGAACAGAGCTATGTACTAGACATCTAATTTTCTCCTGCAAAGCATCCTTAGTGCAGAAAAAATTCTTGCAAGATGTTATAAAATGTTTGCTAGTGCCGTGTGCTGCTATGTAAGATGCTTGCCAATATTTTAGTTACGTTGTTTTGGCTTTTGTAAGAAACACATTCGAGGTAACTTGAGAGATAAACTTAGATTTATTGGAAGCGATCTGAATAGTAATCAGAATAGAAAGAAATGCTTAAAATGGAAATCTAAGAAAGCTTATAAAGCAGAAAGGCAACAGACAGATCTAAGAAAGTCATTCTTCTGAGTGGCCAATTGTAGGGAAAGCAACAATTATTTTGGGCAGTTGTTCTACTCAAGAGTCAAATTCCAGTGCCAGTCATGTAGCTGCCTCTGGGGCCAGTCATGTGGAAGCTCATAAATGGAGAAGCAGGAAGGTAAATTCATTAAAATATGGTAGTCAGGGTGATTCTACATGAAGAGGAGGGCATGGATGTTGGCCACCAAAACACACAATCTAAAATGACTGATATACACTCAACATCTAGGAATAATTCAATCTTGACTTTTAACACATTTGCATTCCTGGCAAACACAATCTAAAAACTGACTTACTTAGTAAAAATTGTAATAGGAAACAGTTCATACACCCCAGTGGTATGTGTCTTACTGAACAAATTGGGTAATGTGCTTAAGTTAGCAAGCCTAGCAAAAAAAAAGAAAATACTGAAAGAAGTTGGGACTAATAAGCATATCTTTGTACCATTATATTACAGCCCCACAAAATAAATTGATGGAATGCTAGTCAATTTCTATTTCATCTCTCCACTTCCTTTCTTCTATCTCCCTAATTTAAGACAGACATTCATGTTTCTGTGGGAGAAGGTATTTCTATGTAAAATCCTTCTCTAACTTCCAATTCACTTTGCATCATTTGCTTACCAGAAGTTTTATTGCACTATATACAATTTGAGCTAACACTAAGAGAGTACACACAGGACATAGTAATAGAGCTGTTATTTAGAAGAGAGAAGCACTGAGCAAACAGTAATGCTTCTGATTATGAATTATTTTCCTGAACATGTCCAGTATTTCCAGGCTATTGAGAGTTTTATATATATGCTATTACGATGTCAGGAGAATTAAGTATCCCCTCTCAGTAACCAGAAAAAGACTCCAGTTTAGGCCTCTCTGTGGATCATGAAAGGAGCAACAAGTATGTAGTTGGTTATTTTGGTTACAGAAATATCACCTTAGTCTCAGTTTTGCTGTCCATGGTTTCAGTTACCAGTGGTCAATTGACATCCAAAATATTAAATCAAAAATTTCAGAAATTATTTTTAAGTTCTTCACTGTGCCCTATTCTAAGTACCCTGTTGAAATTCTACTTTTTTTTTTTTTTTTGCTCTGTCTTGTCTGGTTTTTCAATAATCTTTCATTCAGCATACCTACACTGTATCTGCTACCTGACAGTAGACACTTGGTAACTGTCTTGATGATCATGTGGACTGTCAGGGCATCACAGTGCTTGTGTTCAAGTCACCTTTATTTACTTGTTAATGTCCCAAAGGGCAAGAACATTGGTGCTAGTAATTTTATTTCAGGACATGATTATAGTTGTTCTATTTTTGTTACTAGTTCTTTTTGTTAATCTAGTATTCTGCCTAATATGTAAATTAAACTTTGTAACAGGTGTTTATACAAAGAAAAAAACTAGGTGTCTATCAGGCTTGCTTCTATTCGTCTTTTCAGGCATCCACTGGGTATCTTAGAAATACTCTGTACAGATAAATAGGACTACTCTAAAGTGTGTGTAATGTGTGCATGTTAAAGATAGAATGTGTATACTCTGTATTAACCAAATTGAGGTATATCCTACACATTTTTTGAAGCATGATCCTTCTTGCCATCTATTAATTTCTTGTATTCTCTGAATCATATCTCTTGCTTTCCTTCTTGTGTTATAAATGGGAATCTTTTGAGCTAATCATGGTTTCTATGATTTGGTTATTGCTCCCTTTTTACTCTCCATACTTTTGTTTCAAGTTGTAGTTTTTCTTTAAAAAATAATTATACAGAATGATAGTACAGAATTTCATAACAAGACAATAGGAGATTAACAATGACTAAATATTGCATATTGTTATCTTAAAAGTAGTTGTTCAGATGACAAGATAAAGACATGAGAAATTGATCAAACAATGTAAGCACAAACCATTCTTTTCAATGAACTGACATTAGTAGCTTAGTTAGTCTATCATGTATGTATGATAGAATATATATATTCTTATCCCTTCTCTTTTCTTCTTTCCCTCATCTCAGTTGTTCTTTCCTTTTGAGCAGTTTCTTCCCCTTTCAGTTTCACAATATCTATTGTACATTTTGGATCTTATTTACTCTTTTAGGTTTTTACACTAGGGAGACACTACTGTTTACACATGTGCATCTTATTTACTTCACTTATGAGTATGGTCTCAAGTTGTATCCATTTACCTATAAAAGTCTCAAGTTTATCCTTCTTTGTAGCTGAATAGTACTCCATTATATAAAAATGCCACATCTTTTTTTTATCTATTCCTTGGTTGATGGGCATTTGGGTTGTTTCCAAGATTTCGCTGTTACAAATTGTGCTGCTATAAACATGGGTGCACATATATCGTTCAGGCTTCTTTCCAGGCTGCAAGACCTACCTGTTTTTGGTTTATGCCCTATCCAAGGCCCTAATGTGTCACTTGGGATCTCACAGGCCCAGCGTGGTCCCCTGGATGGAGGGTGGTCTCACCCATGTGATCACAGGACCAGCGCGGTCCTTCTAAATTATAGATTTAACTATCAGTTCTATGGGAATGACTTATAGTTCATATACAAATTTATTCACAAATAAATATTAAATACCTGTACACTGAGATCTGATCTAAATATGCAAATTAAAGTTTAATAAAACACGGTCTCCATCATTGTGTGTATCTGCAGCCTGACCTGTATGCCAAGTTCCAGTCCACCAGAAGTTAGAGGCTTTCTTTATTTTTCTTGCCAGCTTCTCAGTATGGATTTCTGTGTTTTAAAACAGGTAGGTACAACCTATGGTTAGTGAGCAATTTACTCTTGTAAGATACGTTATAACAAAAATACTGAAAATGAAAGAATGCTTATTTGCATTAACTATATTGCAGATATTATATTATATGCTTAAGACAATTCTTCACTTGTTGTGGCCCAAGCAAAACCAAAGTCTAGATGCACATATCTTAGTCTATTTGGTCTGATATTAGTATAGTTACTGTAGTTGTCTTTTTGTTACAGTTTGCATGGAATATCTCTTTCTCTAATTTTACTCTCAATCTATCGAGCTACTTGAACCTAAAAGTCTCTTGGAGATGGCATTTAATTGTGTAATTCTTTTCTCTATACTAATGTCAATCTCTGCATTTTAGATGGAGAGCTTAATCTAGTTATATTTAATGTGATTATCGTGCCTTCCATTTTGCTTTGTTTTCTGTATCTTTCCTTCTTCTGTTAAATTAACTTCCATTTGTGTGATATTAACAGGTGGGGCTTTTTGGGAAGTGATTAAATCATCAGGACTTTTTTCATTTTTTGAAGAATATTTGTGCTAGATATAAAGTTCTGGTTGATCATTTTTTTCTTTCAGTATTTTGAGTATGTTATTACACTGGCTTGTGGTCTATGTTGGTTCTGGTGAGAAAACACCATTGGTTTTATTGAGGATCTCATCCATCTTTTTCTTTCTTGCTGCTTTTCAAATTCTTTGTCATTTTTTTCTTTTTCTTTTTCTGGTGTTGGCAATAGAATCCAGGACTTTGTGGGTGCTAGGATATGCACTCTACCAAATGAGATAGAGAGCAGAATGCAGGAAGTCTGTTCCTGAGTGCTTTTGACATGGACACTTGGTAGAGAAGGGAAGGAGATGAGATTGGGTAGAAGTTCAGTCTCAGAGGCAACTTTTTAGCATGTCCCAGGGAATGCTCACAAATGACATCTGAGTTGATCCTAGAGGGTGATCATTAAATGTGGCCATCCTGCAAAGAATATGGCCTTGGGTGTGGAGTGCTACCAGCAATAGTCCATGCAGAGGAGGCAGTAATTCCATTCCTGAAGGGGATTTGGAAGGATAGTTTCTTCCACCATGGTGATATCACATAATTTGCTTAACTTTGCTGACTTTCATTTTCCTTATTTGTGAAACAAATATTGAAAAATATCCATATAGGCTCCGTATGAACATTAAATGTAACAACACATGGAACAGTGTTGTAATGCCTAGCACACTGTAAGGAGTCATGAAGAGTTTTCCTTTATTGTGTTGCTTATAACTTCTTTAACAACTATAACAACCATTCTGCAGTGCATTTGGTTTTCAGGAATGAACAAGTTTTAGCTCCCAAGAGGTCTCATTGGGAAGGAAGGGACAGGTACTGAAAAGATGGGAATGCAATGTGATAAATGTTCCAGTGTTGCTTGGATACTGTAGGTGGATCTCCTGGACTCCTGTTGCCTGAATTGGTACTGAAAGAACAAGTAGTGAGGAGTAGCTGGGGTGGGGAGGTGTGAAAGAAGGCTGAGGCACTGGGTGAGTGGTAATGAAGTTGGGGAAGTTTAAGGAGACAGATGATGAACGTCTTGGCTAAGACAATGAAGTCTAAAAATTAAGCTCGGTGTGGTGGCACACACTGTAATCCCAGCATTTGGGAGACTGAGGCAGGAGGATCAATGTGTGTTCAGGGCCAGCCTGAGCTACATAGTAAGTTCAAGGACAGCCTGGACCACACAGCAAGACCCTGTCTCAAAAAACAAATAAACAAATGATAATCAATTTGCATTTTACATGGTTCTATCTCACAAATAGATTGGAGTAAACAAACAATACAAGGAGACTCATTGAGAGGCTGTAGTAGTCAGCAGGTTGAAAGCAAATGGAAGAATTCATCAAAATATCCTATGGTAAATGGAAAACATTCCTATTTCTGTTGAGAGCTAGATGGTACGAATAACCTGATTTAGCTAGTACGCTTTCTTTTTGACTTTGCTAGCACATTTTCTTAGAGGAGGTGGTCACTCATCCAAGGTAAATCTCTTTGGGATGTATCTTATTTAGGCCAGCAGGTCCGTAGGACTGCAGCCTTGGGATTTCCAATTTCAAGCATTCTTGACATCTCCCTTGGTAGTTTTTCGAAGGTTATCGTGTGCTATTACTCATTGTTGTCACTAGGCGGCACCTTACGCCCACCCTAAAAGAGACTTCTCACGGACTAAAACTTGCTGCAGTCACCTGCGCTTGTGGGAAATTGATAACAATCTGGATTTTATTAATTGAAACGTTGAAATGAAAACGGTTGTTTCTAAGTGAGGCGACGAGACGGACCATATGGTGGAACTGAATCTGAGCGCAGGAAGTCTTTGGAAATCTGGTTTTGCTTCATTTCAGCGTGCGGTGCCTCACCGCAGACCAAGGCGAAGCCGCAGGTGACAGGAGGAGGAGGTTTGCAGCCGCCCTTGGAGCAGCCTCTCCCCCGGTACAGCTGTCCTGGGCTCTGCTAACCAGGAGGTGGCTGGGTCCCCTGGGAAACCTGCTACCGCTCCCACGGAATGTGCATAAACCCCAGCAATCTTGCTGAACCCTGCGCATGAGGTCGATGTAGTGGGGCGCCAGGCAGCACAGGAGTAGGGGTGTGGGCGCGCGGCCTCCGGGTGGGCAGGGGCACCCGGGTCTGTCCCGGGGCTGTGGTTACTTCAGAGAAGCGCTGCTGCTCGCCTCCTGCTTCCAGGCATCCTGCTGCATCCCGCATTTCTCCTTGCATTTCATCCTCACTCGTGTCCTCTGAGGCGGGCATTTATTACTCTTTCTTTCCTGAAGGAAGGAATGAGATCAGGACAACTGCCCTGTGGCCTCTGAGTGGCCAGAGACTGGGCTGTAGTATTAATTTCCTATTGCTGAGGAAACAGTCGACCTTAGGGAACAACATTCAGGGCGTGGGTAGGGCTGCCTTTGCCCCAGGAGAATCTGTTTTCTGGGGTCTTCCAGCTTCTGGCTACTGCTGACATTCCTTGGCTTATGGCCTCTTCTTCCCTATTCAGAGCCAGCCGTGCTGCAGTGCTGTGACCTTTCTTCAATCTTCATACCCTCTCTGACCACATCCAGGGGATGTTCTTTACTGTAAGGACCCATGATAGTAACAGGACTGCTCCTACAACCAGCGTAACGTTTCCATCTCAAACTCCTTAACTTGCTCACACATCTGCGAAGTCCCCTTTGCCATGTGCAGTGACGTGGATACAGGTTCTAGGGATTAGATGTGGACATCTTCATGAGTTTAAATGGAGTTCGCTTCATGAGCTGTCTTCAGTTCATGACAGTAAGCTTTTGTACAGTATTTTGATTTTATTTTTTTTTTTTTTTTTTTTTTTTTTTTTTTTTTTTTTTTTTTTTTTTTTTTTTTTTTTTTTTTTTTTTTTTTTTTTTTTTTTTTTTTTTTTTTTTTTTTTTGCGGCACCAGGGATTGAACTCACAGCCTTAAGCCACTGAGCCAAACTCCCGGCCCTGGTTTTTCTGAGGCAGGGTCGCACTATGTAGCTCAGGTCGGATTGCGCCGCGTTGTAGCCCAAGCCGGCCTCGAACTCACAACGCTCCGCCTACCTCTGCCTCC
>RJWM01016933.1:0-43661 GCA_004363535.1 Dasyprocta punctata | reverse complement strand
GTCACAGTCCCTTCCAGGAGCCCATGAGAGAGAAGTATATAAAAAAGTAAGAGTATATAATCCCAGGAAGTTGGAGATGCCAGCAACATGGCGTGTATGCCGAGCAGTTCCACAAGAACTGAGGACACTCAGCTGAAAAGAAAGGCCATCAGAGTTACAAACAGTAAAGTCATAGAGGAGAAGCTGCTCAAGTCACGTGGAATTCACATCTCATCACAACCTTCCCTGATGATGAACATGCAGCTATAATATTTAATGTTTGTTCTACCTGGGATGTGTCTTATTTTGTTCCAATTCTGGTCTATCTCCCTTATGTCTCCACTTTAGAATGGGTATGCTTACCTTGTGCCACTGTATGTCAAAAGCATTTAATTTTCTTTTTTATGTTTATTAAGGGTTACAGCTAAGAATTTGTTGAGAGACTTTTGTCTCAACAATGCTGAAACTCTCATGACTTAGGCAACTCTTGGAGATGGACTAAATGCATTTCCTACAATGAGATGGACTTAAATCTTTGGGCTGCCAGAGGCAGAATGTTATGATTTTTTATCTACACTATCCTCCAAAAGTCTCCTATGTTTAGAGGTAGAGCCTGGTCAGAAGGGGCCGGTCACTGGGGTTATATCATAGAAAACTGTATTCTTTTCCCAGGTTCTGATTTACCAGGATAGTTGCCTATCTCCTCTTTATTTCCCCCTTTCCAATAAAGTCCCCAATAAAATATCTTCCTTTCCTTAATTTTGTGTCATTAATGTTTCACTGATATGAATCCTGGTGAGCTGCCCGCTGTCAGTAGTGCCGCAGTGCTTGTCCCCAGATGTGAGAATTCATTCTATAACAAAAGTGTATGACAATGTGCATTTCACTGAATACTGAATTCTTACTGCCCCATTTTTATCAGTCATAGATGAAACTAGCAACATATTAAGTATCTTTCATGTCAGTATATGATCAACTTAGAAATTGTTAAACACAAAGAACAGAAAATACCATATATATGTATATATATACATATATGTATACATATATTTATATTGAGAGAAAAAGAGAGTGCATGTTAAATTTTAAAATATGCTAGTAAGAATACTGTGTTCAGCATTTAGATATTTATTGTTGCTAATAAATAATTAGCACATTAAAATGAATGAAATCATAAATTAGAGTAAAAATGAATAAACTATAGATAAAATGATCTCATGTGTTGAATAAGATTACCCTCAATAAAATATTTCATAACCTTGACTCAATTGTTTTCAATATGAGTTTTTACATATAAAATGGCACATATTTACATTGTTCTGCCCGCAGAAACTGAGTAAAGATCAAAAACACAAAAAGAAGCAATCATAAGTATGATATGAACACAATTTAAGAATTGTGAGAGAATCCAGAAAGCATGTCCTTAAGTAACAGAAGAGTTACAAAACCTTTATTTATTTAGCTATGACTAAAATTATTTTGTTTCATTAAGAATACAAATTTGTTTAAACAATGCCCTTTTATTTTCAATTTATTTGTTTTCATGCTTTTATTTGTGACTTCTCAAAGTATGCCTTTGTAAACACACATTATACCTCATTTAAGAGAAACATAATAAACAACAGTGTACAGAAGGCATCAAAAATCATACTATTAAAAAAATCATACTATTAAGCAAATAACTTAAGAAGAATAAACACAGTTTTCAACAATAGAATAATGGAAGTCAGCCAGTCAGCAGACAATAAAGGGATACTTACTAGTTCACTTGCCTGCTAGGCTGAAGATTTATGAGGAATAAACACAAACAAAGCCCCCAAAGCATTTGTGTATGACAATAGTCTCAAGAAGGAAATGGGAGTATCCACAAAGAGTGAGGGGGCAAGGATTGAAAACGTATTTTATATTGTGACCTCAAGCAATATGAGATTGCAGTTTACAAACTGCTTGACAAGTATAGTGGCAGACAGAATTACGAAGACGTAAAAATACCAAAAGGTTAGCACATGTTCGGCAAAACATTGTAAAAAATCCATTAATAAACACAATTCCCAGAAAATGGCAAATAAAAAGTGACTTTGTCTGTCAAACCGACTGTATTTCACATATGGAGTTATTGAGCAAATCTCTATGTTCTCTATCTAAGCCACTTACAAATAACCTTTGTAAATAGAAATAGTCAGTACCATAGACCTGTGAATGCATAGTCTGAATAAGAAGAAAAATCTAATTCCTTTACATGTTTTCAAATATTACCATGCCCCTTTACCATAATATTTACAAAATTGAGCATATATTTATTCAGAATTACATATATATTGCATGTATATTATACAAGTATGTTTATAGTCAAACCACAGCATACACTGTGTATTTAAATACACATGTTAATTACATTTATAAGATATAAACATCTTGACATATTTAATTAAATGTACTTTATTTCAAAAATGATATTTGCTTAAAATTATATGTGAACTATTAATTGTCTTAGGAATTCATCAGTGGGGCAGACATTGAGATGAGATAAAATAGGAAATAAAATAAAATGACCCTGCTTTTTGTGTGAATGAAGGAAGGGTGGGTCAGGTGCCAACATCCACATAGATAGGAAAAGTTAGGGCTCAGAAGGAAAAGATCAAATTAAAGGATCCAGATGAAATTAAAATCAAATAATCAAAGAACATGCAGAATGACTCATAATTTTTATGGCTAAGATACTTTTGCCTGAGAAATGTTTTTATTTATGCATTTATTTAGTGATATTGGGGACTGAGCCCAGGCCCTTCTTACTGAGTTACGTCACTGGTTACTTTTAATTTTCTATTTGAGATAAGTTGTTTAAAAATCCCTGAATTCTTCAAGCTGTGCTAAAACCTGTAGTGCTCCTGCCTCAGTTTTTCAGAATGTTTAGATTACAGGTTTATGCTACTACCTCCAGCTGACAAATGACATAATGGCAATTCGATTCATAAAAGATTTAGATGTCATAGTAAATATTATAATTTTATACTTTGGAGAATAAGAATCCTTGAAGAATCTGAGCAGAAGAAAAACTTGTAACTTATTAAATATACAAACCTGGGAGAAAATCATGTAACTGTTTCTGACATTTCCTGAATTTATGACCTAATTGGTGAAGAATATTGTGGCATCATAATATGTGAATGTGTGGTATAGTATGCTTTTCAAACATTTTTATTTAAACTGTTGAACAACATGAAGGAAATGTCCAATTGACTGTTCACAATGCAAGAATATACGGTAGTTCAAGAGTCCAAGAGAGTTTAAACTGTCATGACAGACATGCTGGCAAAATGCCGTGGCATGAAGTAAAAGGAGCACTAAAAATACAAACAAGAGTCAACTAAAAATTGAGCCTGTGGAACATTTACAAATAAACAAAAGTCATATGAAGAGGAAAAGATGTTATAACATAATGAGAATACAGGGAGAGAAGAGGGAATTAAGCTACATGAGTTATTGGGAAATTGTGGAAATATTACAAAATATGTTAAGACTTGCCTCCTCTGAAAGAGAAAGCAGAACAAAGTACAACTGTTAATGGAGAGGATGTTTTCAAAGTACAAAATTAAATTTAGGTATCAGAAATATTTAAAAATATATTATAGCTCAGTAAAAGAAAAGATCTTCACTCAAACAGTGAATTCAAAGGCACATAGCGTAAATTACTGAATCAAAAAAAAAAGTAAATAAATAAAAGAGCAAATACACAAGAAAAAAAAATGAACATTGTCCCTCTTAACTCCCGTTGATATGAAAGTCCAAGTCTTTCAATCTTTTTTTCTAAAGATTTTATTATTTTTTCTCTTTATCATGAGTCAGAACATGAGCACTTTGATCATTTTCATATTTTGCAGAATATCTCACTGTTTCTCACTATCGATAAAATGATGACATTGTGCTAATTATGTGTTTATCAGGCAGCCATGATTAACCTGCATCATTTAATAATGGATACAAACTTCCAGACAATTTAGAGATGTGTCGCTTTGGTGGATACTTGGAAATACATTCAGCATCCTTTCCGTGGTAAATCAGGATTATATTTTCAGAATTTTAATAAAAGAGAATATTTTGTGGATTAAGACTTATAAGTAAAACTATACAGTTGCCTGTATAGGCCACTCAGAGATTTTGACTATGTATAAGGATTCTAATTACAAGGTATAACAGAAAATTCATAGTACAGATTCCTGAGACTGTGAAGAAAGGCCGTGTCTTCTACAGCAAGGAACTAGCTGACATTTTAAATTCAAGTATTCACAAGTTCTCGGATACTAGGAGACAGAGTTTCTAATAATACAGCCTCAAGTGAGTAAGTACATGGAGTTTACCGTACAAAGTAGGTATTATCCAGTAACATATTCATCTTATAATGCAAATGGTACTTTTGAGATAAGAACTTTGCAAAAGAAATACCTGTAATATAAAAAATTGGTCAGGTCTACCATGCAATTAGACTATTACATTGGCAACCTGTAGCCTTGAGAAATGTCACGATAGCAAATGATTCATAAGGATAAAATCTCAGAACTGGTTGCAGATGAATCAGATTATCATGGTAGCATGAGCTGAAAATGAATGGCAGCCACACTTCAGTTAGACTCAGAGTAAATCTAAAAGAATAATGATCCTGAAGAACAGATGAGTGAGTAAAAATACTTGATTATTTATTTATTATGGAACAAAGAATGGTTCCAATGTTGTTATCCATGTATTCCTTTTTCTTTAAAAATGGAAGGAATTTACTTTTTCTCCTTTCCTTTTTTCAGTATTTCTGCTTGTGCCAACTAAGACTGTGAAGAACTACAACGGCACAACTTTGTGTGACATTTTATGAAAACGTACCAAAAAAATCACAAGCAAAAGACCATGGAATATACTTGTCACACAATATATTACATGGACCAAAATTTTTTGCACATGTACCATGATTGAAAGAACTAATAGAAGCTTGGTTAAGGGACTATGCTAGTGAAAATGTCTTTCAGACTTGAAATGATATTTTTCAGAATGTGAGATATTTATTAACATCAAAGACAGTATGTGCCTGACAAAATTATGGATTTGGTCACTTGTGGAGATCCTATGACATGCGTACCTCAACAGGCACACAGAGCCTTCTCTGTGGTCACAGGGTCCAAGTTGCCCCAGCATCGTTCCAGCAGCCATGCATTGGATAACAGCACACATAGAGCAGTGCTGGCAGTTTGCAATAAATAAGTGAATATTGGGTTGCAGTTTGGGCACTAGGTCTCTAAAAAGTTCACCATTCCTGGGCTAGTTAATCAAGGATAATCAATCACCACTTACAGATCAGTGGAACAAATGTTACTTCCTTTCCTGGTAAGCATTAGCAGCGATGCACTGGATATCTTTGTTTGCCTGAGTGACAAATTTCTAGTAACAGAGATTTACACTGTATTAAATTTAAAGCTATAATTTATATTGGATCACCTTAGGCTCTTCATGCCAGTGTGTATGCAGTGAACGATGATGGTCCTTCATGCAATCTTTCTATGAACTTCGAGTAACTAGGATAAACTGCTAAACAATGAAAGAAAAACTTACCAGGAATTACTTTGAAATTTTCATGTCCAAGGAAAATTGTCAGTAGGTAATTACAGAAAACAAAGCCCAACAAAAATGCAGTAGCTCAGAGCTCACTGTTGTTAGAAGATGACCCAGGTCATGTTGTGTAGACTAAATAAAATTTTTAGTAAATTTAATGGAAATTTATGGTAAATAAAGGAGAAATGGGAACATAGTAGCCTCAATATCTCCAGAACTGGTTGCCACAAAAATGGCTTTAACTTGCTACAATCTTAGGCTAAAAACTGTATGAGGATTACAATTTGCTGCCACCTTGAGTATGCTGTGATTGATTTGTTTTGCAGGTGGAAAAAAGTACATCTGAACTGTTCAAAGTATGGACTGGACAAAACTTTTTGCTATTCATGATTTCATATCATTTGTCTCAGTTCTGATTACAACCACAGATAGAGGTGCATACTTTTTTCTATACTTTTTTATTGATTTCTGATTAGAATGAAGTATATGATTACAATAAATGCTTCTCTGCTGTCACGTTTTCCTTCATAAGGAGGAGAGCAATCCTTCGGGCCTCATAAGTGTACAACATTGAAATATGACATCCATCATTTTCACAATGAGGTAGCCAACAATTAGCTAGAAAGTAAGCTCATGAACAGGGACTATTTCTTGTTTACATTCTTTTGTTTGCTTTTTTTGAACAGACAAATTTAGGTACATTTTATGTAGTGACTTACAAGGGCTAATGTAATCAAACATCAATCTCTCATAATGGTAACCAGCTCGACTGTCAATTCTACATATTTTTCCTCTTTCTTCACTTCATTTTTTCAGTTTGCAACTTGTTAAGTGAATGAGGTTCTTCTTTGGCAGAATACAGACTAATTAAGAAGTCTTAGAACTAGAAATTATATTGTGTATATTTTAATCTAGACAAGAGCAATCAAATTTTATTTGCCATCAGACATCTCTCAAATCCTTATATTTTAAAAAATTATCGGTCAAGAATAATATTTAATTACATCTTAATCATTTTTCTAAGTATTGTAGAACCACTATAATTCATCCATATTTGAAAGATATTTTTAAAAAATTATTCTCATATGAGATCATGTGCAAAGCTACTTTTAAAATATTTTACTCAAAAGAATTCAGTCTGCTTCTCATGTCAATCTTTGTTGCTATCATGAAATATAAAGTAATGAAAATTGTTTTAAAATCAGTCAGAAAAGCAAAATAAAAGCAATATTTACTTTACTGAAAATTTCAGAGATAACATTAATTGTAATGGGTGCATTCAAATTTTGACTTACACCATCTAATATTGGTCCAGTCCAGGAAGGTGGAAGTTTTGAAATAATAATCTATGCTGTTATTATAAAATACAAAAAAATGTTTTCCTTTATTCAAAACTGTTTTAATATACAAATTTTACATGTAAATCAGATCACTGTGTTTAGCACGAGTATTGCAATACTGAAAGAGAATGCTTAAAATAATCCCTCTTCCATAGTTTTCTCCGATTCTTTTTTTAAAGAAATAAAACAAAGCAATAAAATGAAGCAAAACAAAATAGTGAGAACAATACTGAATTTCAAAAACAAGACAAAGAAATCCCCCATAGTTGCTATATTGTATATTGTTATCCTCTAAATAGATGCTCAAACTACCGGCTTTGGGTCTGCAAAGTCAATCAAACAATACAAGCATTAAGTTGTTTTCTTACTTCATTTGCTATCATCTCAGCCTGTGTTCCTCTGAATCAGCCAGCTGCTTACTGAGGTGAGAGTGGGGCACTTTTCTTGTCTCTCCCTGGCTCATGGGAGAGTGTGGCTTGGCTTCTTGGTTCCTCTCTCAGCCCAGGACACCACTGGCTCACAGGAGGTCACATCTTGGCTTCTTGGTTCTCTTCCTTGTCCACATGGCTGCATGTGGCTCATCAGATGGCATGAGTTGGCTTCTTGGTTCTTCTCCCATCCTGCATGACTGCCTCTGTCTCATGAGAGGGCACAACTTGGCTTCTTGGTATTTCTCCCAGGCTGTATAGCTGCCCCTGGGTCATGCGAGCGTGCAGGTTGGCTTTTCCACTCTCCTCCCAGTCTGCATGGCTGCCTTCTGCACTTCTTAGAAACAAGGTTTAAAGAGAATGAAGTGCTAAAGTCTAGTTCATAGTTTGCTGACCAGAAGTTAAGCATGCTGTTTTATTACAGCAATGTTTATCAAAATGAAAATGTGAATTTTCTGTGTCTCAAATGGTCTTAAAATGAATCCAAAAAAAGCATGATTTTAAAAATATGCCAAAGTTTATGTTGAATACAATTTTAGAAATTATTACTTATTCTGTACCAATTTTACTGTGGAAATTATTTAAATGAAAAATTAAATGACTATCTAAATAAATGCTTGGAGAAAAATAGGAATTCACAGCATCACTTTCTTTGGTTTACCATGGTGTTGCAAGAATAAATTGACATTTTATTTTAAAGTAATAATTTTAAAAGAATAGATCTCACTTGAATTTCCTTTTTAATTACACATAATACTATTGTCCTATTCCCATGTTTTACAAAATAATTCTGCTCAGACGAGTAGAAATATACATTATTCTGTTTATAAATTTAAGGAGAAAACTGTACATTTTAATGCCCAAGGGCTGACATAATCACATAACCTAATTTTCTCAGTTATGAAATTACTTTTTCTTTGAAGAAGCATTGTGCAAGTTTTAATATTGAAAACTATTTTACTAGAATTTTATAACTATAGTCCTCATTTTGAAATTGAACTAATAAGATTGTATATTCCATTTTGCACATGATCGTATGTGATGTTGAAGAAATAGTTTCCTTGATATCACCCATATCAGTATGGTAGAAAGAAACATCTTTATAAATTCTCTGATTGCTAACTCTATTGATTAAATCTAAGTGAGAAAACATTAGCATTGTTCTACTTTCATTAGTGAGTTAACACTGATAGCTGGACACAAACTCAATGTTTGTGTAAATATATAGTTTGATATATTAAATTGATTTTAATAAAATTTAAATGCACACTAGTACAGTGCACCAAAAGTATTGCACATTATAAATTGACCTAAAACAAATGGCATATCAATCATTTACTGAAATGACAAGTCAGAATTAAGAACATGAATTATAGATGCTACAAATGATATTTATAATAAGCACATGATTATAATGCATGATTTTTGTCATTTATTTATTTTAACCTATATTTATCAAGCGCTCTTTATGTGCCAGTCTGATTGTTGAAGACATCATGTTGAAGAAGATGCTACCTGTCCTCAACTTCTTTTCATAGAGAAATTGAGCCGATGTCCTGTTTTCTAAGACATATTTATACCTATTTTAAAACCTGCCCTACTGAGAAGACTGATGTCACTCTCAGAGGTACAAAAGTATGGAGACTAAACTGGCTAACTTACTTGTAAGCAATGAATACAGAATAAATCTTTCTCATATAAAGAAATATGTGGAGTGTGCTTGAATCCTAACTTACTTGCAACTGTGAGGCCACTTCTTTTAAAGCATAGTGAAACATGAATAAGTGAAGTACTTGATTATCTGATAACAGCATGAGTCTTAAACCATAGAAGTCACTGTTAAATGCTGTTTGGAGAAAACATTGCAAAGATTATCACAACATATTATCAATTCGTTGTAAAAATAAAACTAGCTTTCTTTTGGGGGAAGGCATAATATTTGCTCCTAAGAGTGAATAATCCATAAAACTCTGCTTCTTTATTTTTAGATAAAAACTAGATATAGGACATTATTCATCAACCTTCTAATTATAGGTGTAGAATATATTTTAAGGAAACCTACTAAAATTAACTTTTGATAACAACTAAAAACTATTACGATACTTTTCTGAATATAAATTAAATTCAAGGGTGAATAAAACTAGTAGATTTAGAGTAATTAGGAAATGTTTACTCAGGAGTTTGAAGAAAGGATTTCATTTTCTTAACAACCTAAGAAATTACGCCTTGACTGCACTAGGGTAGGATGTATAATTACGAGAAAAAAAGATGTTTTTGATGATCCACTTTTTAAAAATTTAAAATGTCATGTGAAGTATTGATATGTAGTAGACAGAATAGATGATTTACTAACTTAATTTTATTCATTTTGTAAATACCTAATATTACATAGATAAGCAAGGTAATGTTATTTCTTCACCGAAATAAAATTATAAAAGGAACTCTCCAATTTCTGTAAAGATATGCTAAAAATTTTTTTTCTCAATGAAAATAGTATTTTAATTACTAGTAATAAATGATCAAATTCTATTTTCTGTATGTTTAAGAAGAAAACTACTGTTTCACTTCACAGAATATGTAAAAGAGTGACAATTTTCTCATGTATTTTTTTTCTTCTAAACGGATCCTCTCTATCATGCCTTGCACAATGTATCTTTATTTGATATATTGATAAATTGAGTACATTGAGAGGCAGAGTAAAGCATTTAACATTTTGAGGAAAATATGCAAGAGAAGATATGGACTAATCTCAGAAGTTTATAGTTTATATAATAATAGTGACCTTGCTAATTCTGGTAATATAAGTGAATGGTACTTGTTTATTTCAAAACAATCATACAATATTATCTGTTTGTCGATCTATCTACCTATCTATCATATATCTACAAATCTATCTAAGTAGATTGAAAATACATAGGACAATGATTGCAGCATGAAAAAGTTCAATAACGATTACATAGAAGACCATCTAGAAATTTTTATTTAAATTTTATTTCTCCTCATTGGGATGTAGTCATAAAACACTTTCAACCAAAAGTATAGCTCATCACTGCTACATTATAAAATTTTTTGTAGTAAACAAATATATATATATATACACATACATTGAATTTACAAATATTTTATTATAAATTTGCATATAAGAATATTCAGTCAAAACAATTATTAGTCTGGATATAATATGTTATGCTGTATTAATAAGTAAGACAAAATAATAATGGTCTATGAAACTACAATGTATTTTTTCTTAAACTCCACTGTAGGGCAAACACTTCTGTGCTCCATGTGATCTTCCATTCATATATAATACAACAAAGCCAAGTGCTTGGGATGTGTCATTTGTTAGCACAAGAAAACAAAAAAGGAAATTTAACTATGTGTTGTTTTTTACTACTTAAGGAATGCCAGATATTACTTCCACACAGAATTTACTGTTTAAATAACTTATATGATATTTTTTAAGTCAAGGATGCACAATTTGCTGTCTCCATGAACCTTCACATTCCTAAAAATCAACTCTCCAGTAATCAAGTCTCTGGTAATTAGACTTAGAACTATGATGCTTACACAAAAGATTCACTGCAAATCACAGGAGTGCCGTTATAATCTTACTTTAGGAAAAGGACTAAATGCTTGAATAATACTATAAAATAACTCATATTTGGTATCCATCCAAGAAACAGGACTGCACTTTTTGCAAATGGATAGAAGTTAAGGGAAGGTGATATTTGGGCCTACTATAAAAAAATTAAGCAAGAGTATCTTTAATAAAACAAGAGCTCAATACAAGTATAAGATTTACAGGCAAAAACTAAGAATGTGTCTTTTGAAAATTCAAATATGCATATGACAGTCATATTTCAAGGAATGGTGTATCAAAATCTGCTGAAAGGGAAACCCTCAGTTTCTCATTGTAATTGCATGTATGCCATTTTAAAAACATTTCTTTATTCTTAAGGAATTTGGAAAGAGTGTAGAGATGGAGAAGAAAAAATTGAAAAAGATTAGAGGAGGAAAATAAAAGGTGAGGAAAACAGAAATCAGGATTTGGATTTCAAGCTTTTCTTACTAGTAATAATTTTATTTCTCACAAAACACAGTAAATTGAAAAAAAATTAAGTGGATGAGAAAGCAGAAAATTTATATAGCACTCTGATCAAATTTTCTTAAAAAATATGGAAGAGAATATTATGTTTTACAATGAAATTATATTTTGAATTTACTTACTTAAGACAATAGTTAACAAAATTTTATGAAGTATATATTATATTTACATTTTTTCTATTTTGTGCAAAAATCTTTCCCTGATGTCTTCAATAGAACTGCTAATCTCATCACTGCATTATACTCTAAAATAGTTTTACACGAGACAATGAAGCATTTAGAAATATACACATGACCTGAGATAGTACAGAACTGAGTATAAATCTTGACTCAGAAAAATAACTAGTGATAACAGATTAATAGTTACTATCTCTGAATTTCAACTTCATCTATAAAATCGTGACAGCAGTCACATTTAACTTAATTATGCATAGATCGTTAACACTTGTTTTGTTACAACTTCTCTCCACTGAGATTTTCCTTAACCTTATGAACATTTTAAACTAAGAGGAATAATTACACAAGAAATAAATGCATCGAATTTTTCATTGCTATTGTAACTGAAAATAAAGTTAATTAGACCTTTTGTGCCTTTGTTTTATGTTTATGTTTCAAAAGCACTCATATAGTTTAAGTTTGTATAGACTTTCTAATCAAAATAGCCAAATAAGTTAAAAATATCTTTTCTTTAAAATCTCTACTAACTTTTATAGGGTTTTTATACTTAGAGTTTATATTAACCTTACTCTTTGTTTCTAATTTGGTATAAATTGAAAGTTAAAGTGCCATCTTTTCCATACCATTTTTCTTACAATAATTTACTTAGTAGTGATAGATGAACTATTTGCTTGTATTGAAAAGCATGTTATACATCTATTTTAATGAATTTTAGCCATCAACTTAATTGATAGTTTTAAGCAAAAGGAAAGATTTATTCTTACAGTGAATAAAACTACTTAACATTTGCAGCCTATATAAATTATGTTAACACTTCCATAGGCTCTCCATTTTCAGTCTTTTGTACTGCTAATTTTAAAAGAAATCAATCAAACAATATATAATATATCATTAGACTACAGTTTCTAAATATGGCAGAGTAAAAACATTTTTTCTACAATACTTTTAAAACTGGGTGTTAAATGAGTTTGCCAGAAACCTTCACTGAACCAAGAAATTTTTGACTTGTGCGATATATTTCACTGTGATCTGCCTTTCACTATAGAGAACTGTTCCTTCACCTATAAAAGTAAGATGCACCTATTATAATTTATTATATGGTAATTCATAAATGTTTCTTTCTAAGTAAAAGGATGAATGACTCTAGTTCCATAGGGTCTATTATAAATAAAAACACAAAGAAGCTGAACAAATGTTGATTCCTGGAATTGTATATATTTATGAATATATATATATATATATATATATATATATATATATATATATATAACTATTTTGCCAAGTTAAAAACCTTGCATTAATCTTTATATAATTCAATGCAATCGCAATCAGGCACTACAGTAGGAGATACTGAGATTCAGAATATCCTATCAGACAATGGAATGTAAACATTTTCTGGACTAAATTTAAAACTTATGAAAACAAATAATAGTATCAAACTGTTGATATTTTCATTCCTGAATATTAGTGAAAATTTACTAATTTCTTATGAAAATGTACTGATTTCTCAGAAAAAACTTAAGTGAAATTACTATGGTAGCTCTTAAAGCTTAATCAACAATTAAATTATGTACATGTATTTAGATTTAATATGATGTCACTGATCTGACTGAAACATGCCACAACTGAAATACTGGTTGCATTACAGCTTGCATCTAGATATTTCCCCAAAACCTAAGGCATTCATACCTAGGGATGTCAGGAGGCCACTGGATCATGAATGATACTGGTTTATGGGTGTGCAATACTGGATTTGGTCACTGATTGGTTGATAGCTGGATGAGATATGGGGAGGTGAAGTTCAGCAGGAGGAGGTAAGTGATGTGGGCATTGCCTTTAAGGGTCAAATATTTATCCTCTTCCCTTGATTACACCTTATTTCTTGCTGTTATACCAAGAACTGTTTTTCCTCTGCCATGCCACTCTGACTTGGAGCCAGTCAACTATGCCCTGAAGTTTCTATGAACTGTGAGTTGAAATAAACCTTTCCTCTCTTAACTTGTGAGTATAAGATATTTTTGTTCCAGCAATGAGGAAATAACTCAGACAACTGGATAAAACTTTAATTATCCCATTGAAGATGTATAGGGTAAATTAATACATTTAAGTAGAGCAAGCAAGAATATAGCAAAAGAAAAATATACTTTTAGAGAATGATTTTCATAAAGGAATCAAGATAAAAACTGATTTTCCTTTGTGGGGATTGAGAGTAAATTTGGAGAACAATTTAGTCTTTGCTAGAGAAAAATTTGAATGAATTCCAACAAAATGAATTGTGTACATATGAAAACACACATTGCAGTAAGTGGAATTGGCTCAGATTGAATCAGTTCCTCAAAACTAATGAAATTCAGCTATAGGCTGGTTATACTATAGCATTATAATTATTAATCCAAGTCTTTAAATTGTTCAATATATGTCCAAGAGTAAAAATATATCATTATTTTATGTGTGTGTACTATAAACATAATAAATCAAATAACTTGATTTACATTGCAATACAGCCTGTAAAATCGAAGTTACGATATCCAAAGTGCTAAATATTTCTGAGTACAATTTAATTTTTATTGCTTTTTGTTCTAGAAAATGGTCACTATAATATTCCAACATGCTAAACTATTTTAATGTCAGTTAACATGTATTAGATATGTTAATATACTAATACATCTCCAGTATGGAATATATTTAATTTATGATAATAAAATTTCAAATAATTCTAAAATTATCATAAATTGTTAATTTTTATAACTTTTAAAAACATACTTATCCTGAGCATAATTATTCATATTTAATAAATTGTATATTTAAGTCATATATTTTGTAGGTTAATTGACATTATTTCCCTAAAAAAAAAATGACTTTAATGTTTGGAGTCATCTTTTTTTAGGGAAATAATGTAGTTAGTAACATAGTCCTGAAAAAAGATGCACATGTGAACAAGGTTTTTCCTGTCCAAATTCTGAAGTTCTTCAAATAACAGCCTGTTTTTCCTAAAAATTGTATTTTTTATCAGAATAAAAAACTTCTAAATAAATTTTCCTTAGTTTAACTCAAAATGAGTATAAATAAAAGATTCAGTATTAGCAAACTATTCGTGGAGTAAGTGAAAAATACTCTCGTTCCGAATGGATCTGAATAGTCTGAACCTAGCACTTAAAAGGGGATGCTTATGTGAAAAGACCATTTTATAATAGACAGAGTTAGATTGGACTTCGTGCCCTCCTTACACCATCTGCATAAGACATTGTACATGTAAACATGAGAGATAACTGAAATTAACAAACTCTGCTACTTCGTCTTCAGGTTCAGTGTTGTTCTAAACATTCAGAAGTGGAAACAGAGAGTACAGCATTGGGAATATAGTACACGGCTTCATAAGTCATTCAATAGCAGCTTCACGGGACAAAATGTAAATTCCTTATGTCCTAAAGGAGAATAAAATTATTTTGTTTAGAAATCTGCTGGAATGGAATATAAAATGGGGTATTAGTTATGTAAATTGGAAACCATAAATCAGAGACCTATTTATTATATGACAGAATACATATTATCACACACTTTTCAAGCACAGTATAGCAAACACTACAGCATAAGCAGCACTGTGCCAATGTATCTATCATGGCTAATTCCTCTCCATCTGAAATATCTCTGCTTTGTTCCTGGTGGGAAGATAGAAATTACAAAATCCAACTGTATTTTGCTTACAGGAAACTCACTTCAAACGTAAACATTAAGAAAAAACTTTCAGCTTAAAAGAAAAAATAATTTAAAAGTATAACTTATGCTAACAATAATCTAACCAAACCTAGAAAGAAGACTTTTGCTTCCTGAAGTTTGTCATGACTGGAAACATAAGTGACCATACCTTCTAGTGATGAGGCTGCTGGGAAATAGGCATCCTCTTATATTGCTTTTGGGAGTGCGATCTATTGCATTTGTTATATGGATTTTACAACGTTAATATTAAAATTACAAATGGTTTCAATCTTTGACTCAGCAGAGAAATAACCTACATATATATTGCACTCATTAAACTTGCTAATAAAATCATTGGTTACAACATCAAAGTCAATAACTAAAATAAAATAAAAGAAATTTTCTTAAGCCACACAGTGTTGACATAAATTAAAATGTACCAAAAATTATTATGATGCGTTGCAGCAATCAATGAAAATGGGTTCTATGTGCTTATGTGAAAATAGACTCCTGATTATTGTGAGAAAACAAGATGTTATGATTTAGATATAAAATATTCCCATGCCTTTAGGGCTTTTGGCAGGTGATTGGATCATAGAGGCACTGCTCATCGATGAGTTGATTCATCGATGAGTTCATAGCTGAATGTGCTGTTAGGAAGTGGGGACTGGTTGTAGGGCTTGTGACATGGGAAAGGCACATGCCTTCGCTGGTTATTATCTTTCTCTGTCTCTTGGATTTGCTCTCTACTTTGCAGTCGTTTTTCTTCTATACAAGGATTTTACACGATGTTGTTTTCACTTTGGAGTCAGTCCACCAGGAAAGTACAGACAGCTCTGAAATTGTGAGCCAAAATAAACTTCTCCTTCGCATCATAGACGGAAAGTATTTTGTACAGCATTGGGAAAATGACCACTCTATAAGGCACAGAGAGTGTGTATAGTACACCACACTTTGTGTAATTTGGAGAAGAAATATACATCCACAAGTGCAAGAATTTTCATAGAAGAACTAAAATGACAGATAAAGAGACAAATGTAGCTGTCTGTGTTCAGAAGGATGAAGAATTTTCCCAGAAGTAAGTGATAGTATCTCCTAAAATTATAGAAATAATAAGTGAACTCTCTCCATAAAATTCAAATGCAAAGACATCTAATAATCCATCAGCAAAACCCTAATGAATCAATTACTGTTGAAGGGTCACAGTCCCAATTTTATTTCTTTGATGCTAAAGTTTCAACATGAGTTTTAGAGGAAACAACTGCATTCACACCAAGCAGTATGTAAAACATCGCTAATCAATTTCATAAAATGGACCCATTGCTAAATATTTATGGTGCTTGCTTGCCTGCCTGCCTTCCTTCCATCCTTCCTTCCTTCCTTCCTCCCTCCCTCCCTCCCTCCCTCCCTAAAAATGATGAAACAATCAAACAATGAAAGCACAAACTGTTCTTTTTGATGAACTTGGAGATATTAGTAGTATAGTTATCTATCTTGTACACATGTATACATACACACAGATATGTGTATAGCCATATACATATAATCTTTTCTTTTCTTCCTTTTCTCATTTCCCCTAACCCTGTTGTTCTTTGCTTTTGAGCACTTTCTTTCCCTTTCATTTTCAAAATATCTATTGGACATTTTGGATTTTATTACTGATTCAGTTTTTTGTTTGTTTGTTTACACTAAGTATACAATACTATATTTATATATGTGAGTTTGATTTATTTCACTTATGAATACGGTCTCAAGTTGCATCCATTTACCTATGAAAGTCTCAAGTCAATCCTTCTTTGCAGGTGAGTAATAAATCATTGTATAAAAATACCACATTTTAAAAAAATCCATTCCATGGTGGATGCGCATTTGAGTTCTTTCCAAGATTTAGCTATTACAAATTGCTCTGCTACAAGCATGGGTGCATATATAAAGCTGTGGCATGATTTTTTTCAATTCTTTTGGGAAAATACCCAGAAGGGGAATATCTGGATCGAACGAGATCTTTAAATCTAGATTTTTTGAGGAATCTCCACCCTGATTTCCAATGGTTGTACCAGTATACACTCCCAGAAACAGTGGAGAAGGTTTCCTTTTTCTCCAGAGCCACCATCATTTGTTATTGGTTGATTTGATGATAGCCATTCTTTCTGGAGTGAGATGGAATCTCAGTGTTGCTTTAATAGGCATTTGTCACATGACCAGTGATGTTAAACATTTATTCATATATTTATTAGCCATTTATGTTTTTCATCAGGCCGGGCATGTTGGTGCACATCTTTAATTGCAGCACTCAGGAGGCTGAAGTAAGAGGAGCTTTGTGAATTTGAGGCCGGCTTGGGCTACAACGTAAGCAAGACGGCCTGAACTACATAGTGTGACTCTGCCTCAAAAAATTACGGTTGGGAGTTTGGCTCAGTGGCTTAAGCACCGGCCTGACAGGCCTGAGGTTATGGGTTTGATCCTCGGTGCCACCTAAAATAAATAAATAAATAAATAAATAAATAAATAAATAAATAAATAAATTTCTTCATCTGAGAAGTACGTGTTCATCTCAGATGCCCATTTTTGGATTAAGTCTTTGAATTTCGGAAGCCTGATGTTTTCCAATTCTTTATATATTCTAGATATAAGTCCTTTGTCTGAGGGAAATCTTTTCATTTTCTTATGCTCTTTTCAATCTCCTTTTTTAGAGTATTATAGTTTTCAATGTATAGATATTTTGCAACCTTTGTTAGATTGATTCCTAAAATTTTCCCATTCTGTGGGTTTCCTTTTCACTCTGTTGTTGAATCTACCTTATCTTCCAGTAGATTTAGTATTTCTATATTAATATTTAGATATTTGATCCATTTTGCCTTTAGTTTAGTGCATGGTATTAGACATAGGTCTAATTTTAGTCTTCAGCACATGGAAAGTCAATTTTTATAGCACCATTTATTAAAGAGACTTTCTTCCAGTGAATATATTTGAGCATTTTATCAAAGATAAGGTGTATGAATGTCACTATAGTTGTGTCTGCATGTTCTAATTTGTTCCATTGATCCACAGGTCTGTTTTTTTTCCAGGACCACACTGATTTTAACAAGTAGCTTTGTAGTAAAACATCAAGTTAGGGATTGTGATTGTGATGCCTCCTGCCTTTCCTTTGTTGCCTAGGATTGACACTGCTATTTTCTATTTCCAAATGAACTTTAGGAGTGTTTTCTCTAGAAGTGAAGTATACCAGTGGTAGTTTGATCAGAATTGCATTATGTGTGTATAAGTTTTAGGAGTATGGCCATCTTCACAGTGTTGGCTCTTCCTCTCCAAGAGCAAGGGATATCTTTTCATTTTCTTATGTTCTCTTCAATCTCCTTTTTTGGAGTATTATAGTTTTCAATGTATAGATATTTTGCAACCTTTGTTAGATTGATTCCTAAATATTTGGGTTTTTTTGGATGCCACTATCGAAGATGTTATTCCCATATTTTTTTTTCTCAGTTAGTTTGTTGTTTGTGTACAGGAATGCTATAGACATTTGAGTGTTGATTTTGTATCCAGTTAGTTACATTACTGAATTTTTTATTAACATTAGTAGCCTTTTGACAGGGTTTTTGGGGACTTCTATGTAGAGTATCACGTCATCTACAAATAATAGTTTGACTTCTTCCTTTCCTAACCTTATACGTTTTATTGCTCTCCCATCTAATTGCTCTGGCTAATGTTTACAGAACTATATTGAATAGGAGTGGTGATAGTGGGCATCATTGTCTTTTTCCTGATTTTAGAGTGAAAGCTTTCAGTTTTTGTCCATTTAGTATGATGTTGGCTGTTGGTTTGTGATAGACAGTTTTATCAGATTGAGGTAGAGACCATCTATCCCAACATTCTGCAGGGTTTTTATAATGAATGAGTGCAGGACTTTATGAAAACTTTTTCTGTATGTATTGAGGTGATCATGCAATTTTTGTCTTTGCTTCTGTTGATGTGGTGTATTACATTTATTGATTTGCATATGTTGAAGCATCCCTGCATTCCTGGAATGAACTGCACCTTGTCGTGGTGTATAATCTTCTTGCTGATTTGGTGTATTCTGCTTGCTAGTATTTTGTTGAGAATTTTTGCATCAAAGTTCATTAGAAAGATTGACCTACAGTTCTCCTTTTTGGTTGCGTCTTTCTCTAGTTTTGGTATGAAAGTAATACTTGCCTCCAGGAATTAGTTAAGAAGAACTGCTTCCCTTTCTATTTACTTAGAGTTTGAGGAGTATTGTTATTAAGTGTTCTCTAAATATCTTGTAGAATTCAGCTGTGAATGTGTCAGAACCTGGGCTTTTGTTGTTGTTGTTAACTTTTTATTTCTTTTGAATTTCAGGGGTCACTCAAAATTTTTAGATCTTCTTGATTCAGAATTGGCAATTCATACATTTCTAGGAATCTGTCCATTGCCTCTGTGTTTTCCAGTCTATGTGAGTAAAGACTTTCAAAGTTGGTCTTGATGATCTGAAATTCCACAGTATCTGTAGTAATTTCAACCTTTGTATTCCTCAATTCACAAATTTGCTTATTTTTGTCTTTTTCTTAATAAGGTTACATAGGTGTTTATCAATATTGTTTATTCTTTCAAAGCCCAATTCTTTAATTCATTAATTCTTTGTATTGTTTTTTAGTCTGAATTGTGCTAATTTCTGCTCTGATCCTTAAAATTTCCTCCTTCCAATTAGCTTTGGTCTTGACTTGGTCTTCTTTTTTTTTAGAAGCTTAAGGTACAGCTTTAGGTTATTTGTGCTGGTTCTGTTTCCCTGATGTGAGAATTATTTGCTATCTATTCCCTTCTTAGGATGACTTTCTTTGCATCCCACAGGTTATGGTATGTTGTGTCAACATTTTCATTGAATTGTAGTTATTGTTTAATTTCTTCTTTAATTTCATATGTAGCTCATTAGCTGTTCAGGAGGGTGTTATTAATTTCCATGTATTTAGGTAGGTTTTGCAGTTTCTTTTGCCATTAATTTCCAGTTTCAGTGCAATATGGTCAAATAATATGCATGGAATTATTTCAAACCCTTTGTGTTTACTTGAGCATGTTCTATGGATTAATATATGATCTATTTTAGAGAATGTCCCATGTGAATCTGAGAAGACTATGTATTCTGATGTTGTTTGGTGGAATACTGTAAACATTCAGTAAGTCCATTTATTACAGGTTTGATTCTGTTCTGTTCTATCTTTGCTGACATTTTGTCTAGTTGACATATCTCTTTGTGACAATGGTGTATTAAGGTCAACCCTTACAATTGTGTTATTGCGTATTTGATTTTTCACGTCTATTAGTATTCTTCTTACATAGTTGGGTGCTCATGTATTTGGTGCATATATACTTCTGATTGTTATCTCTTCCTCATGAATTTTCCCCCTAACAAGTATGTAGTGACCTTCTTTATCTCTTTCAATCTTTTTGGTTTGAAGTTCACATTGTCTGCAAACATAATAGCTGCCCCTGTTTTTTTCTGGATTCTTGTCACATAGAATATTGTTTTCCATCCTTTCACTTTCAGTCTATGAGCACATTTTCAAGTTAAATGTGTTTCCTATATACAGTATATTGTTGGATCCTGTTTCTTGATCTAATCTTCCAATCTATTTCTTTTAATGGTGAGTTGAGGCCATTTACAGTGATGGTTGTAACTGATATGTAGTGGCGTGGCTTTGTTGTGTTATTTTCCTTTAGTGGGCTCCTTACTTTCCTCTCTTGTTTAATAGCTTGCCCGGTCTGTGATTTCTTTCTGCTGTTGTTCTGGGAATTTCTCTGTATCTAGTATATTTTTTGGTACTCTTCCTAAGATTGGTTTGTTGGAAATGAATTTCTTCAGTTGTTCTTTGTCATGGAAATATGTTATTTCTCCATTAATTTTGAAAGAAAATTTTGCAGAGTACATCAATCTGAGTTGAAAGGTTTTTGTTTGTTTGTTTGTTTGTTTGTTTGTTTTCTTTCAGGGCTTGCAATACTTCACTCCAAGGTCCTCTTGTCTTCATGGTTTATTTTGAGATGCTAGCTGTGATTCAAATGTTGCTTGATATGTGAGCTATATCTGTTTTGTAACAGCTTTCAGTATTCTGGTCTTGTGATGAATTTCTGGGATCTTGATTACTCTGTGTCTTGGTGTAGATTCATTTTTGTTGTGACTGTTTGGAGTTCTAAAGGCCTCACTTATCTGCATGTCAGTTTCTTTTGCCATGCTTCTTTTTCCCATGTTACGCTATTTTTTCTGCAAATAGATATTTTATGTCATTTGTGTTGACTCCTACAATTTCATTGACACCTATCAGTTTTATATTGCTTTTCTTTGCATCATCCTAGAGCTGTTAAATTGTTATTTCATTGTCCCTTGTCATTTTTAAGAGCTCTTTCCCTTCATGAGCATTAGCTGCAATCCTGTCTTCAAGGTCCTAAAGTCCATCTTCAGTTTCATTCAAGCAGTTTTGCCAGGTTTCAATGGAATTTTTAATTTCCTGAATCTTTTTGAATTTGTTTCACACATTCTCTTTCTTTCTTGCATTGATCATTCAAGGTTTCCATCATTTTCCCATGCTCCTGCACTTTTTTATCTATGTCTTCTCTAGCTATGCTGAGCAACTCCTTTATTAGGGTTATTATTTCTTTCCTTACCTGAGAGATTATTTCTAATCTGATTTCCTCTATAACCTAATGGTTTTCTTTTCCTTATTTCATTTGCTGTCTTTTCGGAAATTTCAGGTGCACTACTTCCAGTGACTTCTATTTTGATGTCTTCTGTACTTATTCTGGATGAGCCAGGCATTTGAGATTGCATTTTGCCTTTTTGTTTTGTCATTTTCTCCACTTGGGTTAATATTTTGGTCTTTTCAGTGCTGCTAGTCTCAAGTGTATATCATGTGTGTCTTAGGTCCTACGGTATGGCTGACATTCACTCAGTTCTTGGGTCCTACAGTATAGTGGAGGGGTCAGTCACCTGAATTCCTTTTGTGGTCCAGTTGTGTGAATGCTAGATTTTTTTTAGGCTGACTAACCTAGCAGTACTGATATAAACTAACCCTTACCTCATATTGTTACTCTGGCTTCAGGCTGTTCCAGGCCGCCAGACCCACCTGTCTATAGTGTATGCCCCAGCTGGTATGACTGTGTCACCGGGGTCTCTTGCAGGCCTAGTCAGCTTTCTCCAGGTGGACAGAGGCCTCAGTGGCACTCTTGCCTGCCCACCCATGTTTCTCTATAAGGAAGAAGGACTCACTCATATTCTCCCTGGCTCACCAAATTTCCCTGGATGGTAGGAGGGTCTGGTGAGGCTCCTGTTGACTGACTGAGGTCCTCTGCTTGGGGGGAACTCACTATCCTCTCATTGGCCCAGGAAGGTCCTACATGTGGGGAAAGGGGCTGCTGTGGCTCCCACAGTCCACTAGAGTACTGCAGATGGTGGCACGCATCACTGATGCTCCTGTGGACTGCTGAGGTCATCCAGGTTGGGGGAGGGTTGGCTGAGGCTCCCCTCAGCTGCTTTGATCCTCTGGAAGTGGAGGAGGGGTAGCCAAGTATCCCATGGGCTGCTGATATCGTCTGGGTGTGGGGGAGGGGGTCTCTTTGCTTTTTTACAAGAAACTAACAGGAGGTTAGTTGAGAGCTCTTCTCATCTATTTTCCCCTTGCAGCTCAATCCAACCTTTCACAGATTAGACTTCAGAATCTGAGTTGTAAGGTATTCTGTTCTCAGTATAAATGAGTCTATTAGGAAAAGTGAGAAAAATCAAGGAATAAGCAACTGAAAAAAGAATTTTTCTTTGCTGATTTATTTTGTATTTGAAACTAAGATGTATTCTTACACTTCCTGGAGCCTATTATTTGGAAATTTTTTCAACTATACTTTTATTAACATATTTTAGGTTAGGTTATTTGTCTTACAAATGAAATAATACTATAAATATCACAAAATAGTAATACATCTTATAGTTGAGGATAGAGAATAATTAGATAAATTAATAAAGTATTTTGGAAGTGAAGCCATGCATAACTTAATTACAGTGATAGAGTTTAAAAATACATCATTTAGGAATTTTTATCATTGTTTAAACGTCATACAATCTACTTAAATAGACCTAGATACCTTACTATAGGCTATATGACATACACATACTTCATATATCCTGTTGTAGCTGTGTCATGATGCACAAAATCAAGATAGAGTACTTAGTTTCACTCTATGCATAGTACATTTTCTTCATCCATTCTCCTGTTCATAGATATCTAGGATAATTCCATAATTTACATTTAGTGAATAGTACTGTCACAAACATGGAAGTATTTCGTCATTATGTTGGTTTCATTTTCTTTGGATGTACACTGAGAAGTGGTATAGCTGTATCACTTAGTGGATCTCTACAGGTTTTTTAGAGTAGCCTCTGTGCTCTTTTTCATAATGACCGAAAGATGTCTTTTTATATGTATCAACATGGATGAAAATGAAGAACATTTTTTGAGAGCAAATTAAGCCAAAGCCATAAATACTGTATGTTCTCATTCATAGGTAAAGACTAAAAAATATAGTTGACCAAAACATACAATGCTATGGTTTAAAACTTTATGTGTGGGGGGAAGGGGTTGATAAATGAAATTTGGTTTTGATAGGTGACCACTGTGTACATTAGTGAAAATCTCCCACAAAAACCTATTAAAATTTATAACTACCTTCATCAAAAATAAAATTCTTATGAAAAATAAATAATAAAAATCTATATGTGATCATACACACCGGTAATCCCAGCTCTCTGGGTGCTGAAGAGGACTGTAAATTCAAAACAAATGGAGCAATTTAGAGAATTAGTGAAAACATGTCTAAGTTTTTTAGAAAAAGTTTAGGAATATCACTCAGTGGGGAGACCCCTGGGTTCAATTCTCAGTGCTAATAAATAAATAAGATTAAATGAAACACAAGAGGGACAGTAAACACAAGATGTGTGAGGCCAAAGATGTTATATTCCAGGAAATTATTTTACAGTTTGTTCTTAAAGTGTAAGTAAATTAAAATAATAAAAAATAATATAATAAAAAGAAAATGTCAGTATATTTATCTATTTTCAAGTGTTAGGTACTGTAAATAACTGTATTGCTAGACTTGTATACAACCTTTGGCAGTAGGTTTGTTTACATTAGAATGACCACAAATCTTTGAGTAATGTACTACAATGTGATCACATCAACAACATCATCAGGTGATAGGAATTTTTCAGCATCATGATAATTTTATGGATCATTATTGAATATTCAGCCATCATTATCTAAAACATCATTATGTGGTCTGTAACTTTAGTTAAAATGATACTTAAGAATTTGCAATACGAGGAATAAGTAAGAGAAATGTCAAGTTCACTCAACTTTCCACTTAAGGAAATTTGTTATAGCAATACTTTTTTATTAAAATAAATATATTCAATCAACTTTTCACACTTATTTTTAAACTTAATGCTATTGCATTTGTAAGACCATCTTCAATTCTGAACCATAGATTCATGAATTTACTTAGCTTGAAATCCTGGAAATAAAATTACCAAGTCTGTATCCAAACTTTATAAAATGTAAATGAGCAGGCTTTCTTCAGAATTTTGAACTAATATAGAAAGGTTACAGGATAGCAGGTTATTAAATAAAAGTTAGTGTTTTCTAATATACCAAGATTTAAAATTCAAAATACCATTTATGTCAGCATGAAACATTCTTGGATAGAAATCTTGCAAAACATCTACAATACCTGTATTAGCTAAACAACAAAATCCTGATGAATAAAGTCAAATAAATTAATAAAAGAGCCTATACTCAGGGTTCGTAGGTTGAGAAACTCAGCATTGTGTGAAGGTCTCATTACATCTCAAACCAAACTATTGATTTGATGCAATCTCAATCAAAATCCAGTGAGTACTTTTGTGGACACTGATGAGTGATTTTCAAAGTTTATCTAAACAGGCAAAAAACTCAAAACGACCAAGACAATAGTGAAAGAGAAGAATACAGTTGGAGGACTTAGTTTCTCAAACGAGACTGTAGTTGTTTTAGCTGTGTCTCAGATTCCCCTTGTGGTTTCATTTCAGTGTGTGAAAGTGCAGGTCACAGTGCATCCACTTGTTGCAGTTCTCTGAGCCCAGGGTTGCTGATTTCACTTAATTTCCAGTAACCTTGTTTTTTATTTCTTTTCTGTTCACGTATGATAAAATATCTTTATTTTAATGTTAATCAAATCTAACTGTGTTCATTGTAGTACTGATTCGGGATGGTAGCATAGAAATATGACATACTGTCTTTTTTTGAAACTAATTTGAGAGTCACTATAGATCTATCTTGGGTACTTTGATTTGGTTTGTTAATGACTATCTTGGCAGATGGTAAGAAATCTTGACTTAATTAGACATATTAAGAATAATTAAATGACTTTGACTTTGAAACTGATATTGCTCATCTTCAATGACTTTTATAAAGCATATAAAGACATTGATTAATAGAGAAGTGAGGCCAACAGTAAAACCCAAGTTAGCAATCTATGAATGCTCAGAATGGTACTTTGGAGCTTAATACACACACGCAGAAGCACACGCACACACACACACACACACACAATTTTTCTAATTTGATGGCATTGCTCAATGCATTAACTTGCTACTAATAACAGAAAGTATCAAAACAGCAGAGATCTAGCATCTAGCATGTTCTCATACTAAGTTATCTTTTACTGTTCATTCTATTTACTTACCTTTAAGCGTTCAATTGCTGAGCTCAAACTGTATCCTAAGTAAATTAAATGTATATAGTATATGCAGCTATGATTCAACAGTGACATTTTCAAAATCATTAGTATCATGTTCTCTTTTTGCAGTTTTACACACATGATATTTTCCTTTGTTCGCAGTATCAGCCTTCCTGGAAGAAGACAATGGTTTGTTCCCAAAGGAAGACTCATTAGAAGATCAAGACAGGACTCAATTATAAAAAACAAAATAAAACAAGAAAACTGCCTTTCAAAATAAAGCATTTCATTCATAAATGACAGTAACTATTTCTTCACATTTGTATATTTATATTCTTAAATCATTTTACTGAACTATTTTTATAAAGACACAGGTTCCATAACAACTTGTACTATTCGTAACAATAACCACTAGTGATACATGACTATTACAAACTTCAGTATGGTACTTTCAAATTGACAAGTGCTATAACTGTGAAATACATACAAAATTTGAAATTTCTAATAAGATAAAGTATATACACTATCTCATGAATGTTGCTAATAACATTTGAATATTCATTCCATGTTGAAATTTTAATTTAGGAGTATGTTGCAAATAATGAAATACATTAACATTTATCTGATTTTTCATGTGCCAATTTGTTTAAAATTACATATATTTTCAATTATATAATCAACAGAAATGTTCTATAGTGCAAGAAATTTTTATATGTCAGATGTAGATAAAGAAAAATCTTAAAGGAACAATTATATCAAAATCTGCAATAACTGAGATGAGTACATTTTCAGATAGTAAAGTTTGAATGAAAGACAAAGAATAAGAAATGAAGAGAAATTAAATGAAATGTGTAGGGAAGGTACATGTATAAACAAATGCACAACTAATCTTGTGAAAATTTAGTTAGATTCCATACTAAGAGGTGATTGAGTTGTCAGGATCAAGGTTGGGAGAAACTATGCAATTGCTAACAACTTAAATTAGAAATAAAATTTTGCCAGTTTTTGTTTCAAAAGAAAACAACTATAGAGCATGGATGATCAGCTAGTGACTAAATACAGGAAGTATATCCTCCATATGGTTAAATAGATATAAGAAGAGCTTCCTTTTTCTTAATCAGCTTTATTGTGATATAACCAAATACCATACAACTCACCTATGAAAATGAAGTGATTCAAATTTTTTTAGTAAATTTCATGGTACATATTTTAGAATATTTTCATCACCTCAAAAATCACTGCGCTCATTAGTTCTAAACCACCTGGGTGTTGCTATAGTTGGTTGCCAGAATTTTAAGGGGAATGTCTATTTATTGATTGACTGGTTACTATCCCACCTTAAAAATTCTTATTGGTATATGTTTGTGATACAGAGTGAATACATTTGACTTGGGAGTTTGATAAATATACATACTGATTACTTTTCCTCTCTCCCCCAGCTCTCTTCTCTCCCTCCTTCTCCAAGTCCCTTCTCCATCTCTGCAGTGTCTGTCTATCGGTTCCTTCACATGACTCTTTGATTCTGCTCTTTATAATATGAATATTGTGGGTCTGTCATATTAGAGAAACCTTATGATATTTAATCTTCTGTGAATGACTTACTTCAATTGGTATGTTCTCAAGATCCAATCTTTTTTCTACAACCTTTTTTCCATTCTTGTGCATGGCTGAAGGGTACCTCGTTGTGTATATATACCGCATTTTCTTTATCCATTCATCTGTTAATGGGCATATATTCAATTTCCATGATTCAGGTAATGCAACTTGTCTCCTATATACACAAATGTGTACATATCACTGCTGTATGAAGACTCTAGCTCTTTTGAGAAGATATCCATGAGAGATTTTCCTGATTCAAATGAATTTTTATTTTTAATGTCGTGAAGACTTTCTATATTGATAGCCAAATAAGTTATACTAGTTTACAATGCCACAGAAAAGGAGAAATATTTTCCTCACATCATTGCCAGTATCTATTGCTTTGTGAGCCCTTGAAGATGGTTGTTCTCATTAGAGTAAGGTAGAATATCAGCATTATTTTAATTTGCACTTCTGTAATAGCCAAAGATGCCAAATATTTTTATTGGACAGTAGTATTTAGCCAGTGGTATTTCTTCTTCTGAGAGGTATCTTTTCATTTTGCTTGCACATTTTTAATTGGATCTTTTACTTTGGAGTTTAACTCTTTTGAGTCATTTACATATTTTAGATACTAGTCTTGTCCGAGAAGAAGTTAATGAAAGTTTTCCTATTACATAGTGATTTCTTCACTGTGTTGCTAGCTTCCTTTATTGTGAAGAAGCTTTTTAAATTTCATATAATCTTTGTTGTTTCTTGATATTATTGTACAATTGGGACTGCTGTCAGGAAACCTACCCCTATGATTATGTTTTCAAGAGTATTTCCATTTTTTCTCCCAGTAGATTTATTATTTCTGTTTTTATATAGGTCCAATCTGGGATTTTTTGGCTTGATTTTGATATATAAGGAGAGATATGAATTAAGATTCATCCTTCTGAATGTGGATTATTAGTTTTCATGACCCTTTGTTAAAGAGGTTATCTTTTCTCCAGAAAATATTTTGGGCCTTTTATACCTTGGGAATGCTTCTGCAATACTCTATTCAATTGATCACTACTTTTGTGCAAGGAAAATGCTGTTTTAATAATTGCAGCTTTATTGTGTAATATGAAATCTATGACTTGATGCCTCTTGTCTTGTTCCTGTTGTTCAGGATTGTTTTGTCTATTTGTGCTTTATTTTATTCCATATACTTTGAGCATTATGTTTTTCTAGTTTTGTGAGAAAAGTGATGATATTTTTATGGGTGCAGCACCAAACTGAAACACTTTTTTTTTGCTAAAATGGTCATTTTGATATTAGTTCCATCTATCCAAGAACAGGGGATGTTTTTCCATTTACTAACATACTTTTCCATTTCTTTTTTCAGAGTAATATAGTCTTTCATTTCCTTGGTTTGGTCAATTTCTAGAATTTTAATACTTTTGCAGCTACCTTGGATGAAAATATTTTCTTGTTTTCTTTCTGTCTGAATTCACTCTGGGTATATAGGAACACTACTAATTTCAATATGATCCCTGTATTTCTTACCATTTGAGTGCAATTATTAGTTTTATGTGTCTTTTGGTGAAGTTTTTGGATTTTTTTAGAATTTTTCATCTGTGTTCATAAAAGAAATTGGTGTGTGTTTTCTATTTTATTAAGTTCTCTAGTTTTGGCATTTGAGAAATTCTAGCCTCAAGTAATGAGTTTTGGCATTGTTCAGTTTCATAGAGATGCTTGGAAAGAATGGATTTTAATTTTTCCCTGATGTGTTCATAACATTCAGCAGTGATTTCTTCATAATCTGGGCTTTTCTTAGTTGGTAGTGTTTTTATTAGTGTCTTGATTTCATTGTCTCTTATTGGACTATTCAGAATTCTTATATTTTCTTTGTTGAGTTTTGGAAATTCTTTTGTCTGGAAATTTATTCACTTTTTATAGATATTTAAATGCTTTGGAGTACAATTTTCAAAATACTTACAACAGTCTACATTACACAATACAGCTTTAACATAGAGTGAAATCTCTGGATTTCTGAATTGGGAGGATAAGAGAAGGGGTCACATTTTAATACATTTTTTTCTTAATATATTTTATAATTTTTAATAAATGTATCCTGTTATTTTTTCTCTAGGGCCATTTTAAGGAGTTTTGAAGTGGTGTGTGTGTGTGTGTGTGTGTACATGTGTGTGTCTGCATGTTTATCCTTTAATTTTTAGAACAGCTAATAACCACAGAAAAGTATACTGCAATCCCCTCACACCATCACAACCTCCCCTGCTATCAGTATCATACACAGAAAGTAGTAGTTCAGATTAACTGATGACATTGACACAGTATCTTCTTCCAAGTCCATTGGGTTTCACTTTTGCTATTGTATACTCTTTGGATTTTGACAAATGTGTCATGGCACATATCTGTTATAGTATACAAAATAGCTTTCTTGCTCTAAAAATGCTCTATATTACTAAATCTCTTTCCACTGAGTACTAGCAACTCCTAACTTCTTGTTTCTGTAATTGTGTCTTTTCCAGAGTGTCCTGTAGTGTGTATGCTTTTTCAGACTGGCTTCTTTCAATAAACAATATGCATTTGATTTTCTCTCTGTCTCTCCATTGTTTGGTAGCTTATTTTTTTGAGTGTAAATAATATACTGTTGTCTAGACACAACATATTTTTAATCTATTCACCTACTGAATGCTATCTTAGTTACCTCTGAGTTTAGCAATTTTGAATAAAATTGCTATAAACTTTCACTTCTATGCTTTTAAGCAGCCATAAATTTGAACTATTTTGGATTAACGTTAGTATGATTACTAGGTCTTAATTTGTGAATGTTTAATTTTATAAGACATAGTCTTTGAGAGTAACTATCTATGTGCTCTTACAACAATGAAATGATTCCAGTTTACTCTTTGTTTGCCAGTAGACTTGCCAGTGAACTAGATATTAACTGTTTCATAAATGTGTTAAAATATTTTATTGACATTTTAGTTGCATTATGTTTGCATTGCAGATGGTGGAGTTTGTGGAACATTTTTCATATATTTCATTGCCATCTATATAACCTCACCTGTGAAGTAACTAGTCAGAATTTTAGCACGTATTTATTTTTTAAATGCTTGAACTTTAAGTTATTTATATATTTTGGGTATTTTATTGTCATGTGTGATCTATCCAGATATTTTCTATAAATCTCTACCTTATTTCTCACTTATACAAGTCTCACAGTAGAGTGCATTACTAGTCCTCCTTATATTATTATAACAGAAATCAGTATTTGAATAATTTTTCTAGTATATCAGATTGAAAGTTATGGAAACAAAGGGATGCAAAGCTTTCTATGGCAAAAGAAATCTTATTCTAAAAAATGTTTATCAATATTTTGGTAAAGATCCAGACATTCCAAATCTTAGAGCCTATTAAAATATTTGCGCAAGTGGTAACACAACACCTTTCACTCCAAACCAAAATTGTACCTGGATGAAGCAGTGAGAAACTTGAATAAAGAATATTCAGTCTCATTTATACATGCAAAATAAATAATAGTAAAATGTACTGAAATATTTGTGCAGTCTTCTGCATACTGTGTTGAGAACTAAACATAACAAATAGCAGCTTAGGATAAGGATACAAATGCTTCATTATGCATAACATGCATGTAGATAGTTATTATAAATTGAAATCAGTACACATTTTATATATTGATCTTGTGAGTAAATCAATTAACTTCTATATTTCTTTATTGTATTTCACTTGTCAAACATATTTTGAGAATACTTCCAATATTGTACATTGGTTAGATGATTCACATAAACATGCTGAAAAATATTTCTAAGAATAGATCCAAATAGAGCTTTTAGTTTATGTGGCCATCTGCCAGCCAGAATGCAATTTGTGAGATTATGATTTTAATGCATATATGATATTAAGTGATTATTTGCCAATGTAAAGATAAAAAAGAAAGCTATCTCCCTTTTTTCCTTAAAGTAACTATAGTAATAGTTCTTTGAGCAAAAATAAATAAATAAATAAATAAAATAATGGTTTCAAGTTTGCAAATGCCCTGAAAAGTAAAAAGCTACTTTTTATCTTCATTTGCCATACCTGGTTTTAATTTGTTTCTTCAAATTTGATTTTACCAACACATTGGTAATTTGTATTTCTTTGATCTATTTTTCTACACAGACTATAGTTCATGTATTTACTGTCTAATGTACAACTAACAACACAATAAAAATGACAATCTGTTAGAAGCAGAACTGCTTTTTTTTTTTTTTTTTTTTGCAGCACCGGGGATCAAACTCACAGCCTCACGCCTGCCAGACAGGCGCTTAAGTCACTGAGCCAAACTCCCAGCCCTGGTTTTTTGAGGCAGGGTCACACCATGTAGCTCAGGCCAGCCTTGCACTTGCCTTGTAGCCCAGGCTGGCCTGGAACTCCCAATGCTGCACCTACCTCAGCCTCCCAAGTGCTGGGATTAAACACATGCGCCACCACGCCCGGCTAACTGCTTTTGTTTTAATGAATAATTTTTCTATACTGAAATCACTAGTTAAAAGTGACATATTACTATATTATGGCAATCGAGTACCTGAGTTATGGAAATTTGACTTTGCAGGTAAGGGAAACTAGTCAATCCACCCCCTTTGATAATTCAGGATAAACATGTATATATATATATATATATATATATATATATATATATATATGTATGTGAATGTGTATATGTGAAGTGATAACTGCAACTGTTTCTAACAATTTGAGACAATACTTAAAATTATGTAGCACAATATCTCATATAAGCCAAGATCTTAGTAAATGCTAGATATATTTTCATATATTATTTATTGTAAAACAATAAATCCTAAGTTGCAAAACACATTTGCATCATATTTTATTTTGCCATAAATATTATACTAATTATTGCTATGATGACAAATCATATAAAAATTGATTGTTCCTTATTTATATTTATAATTTGAAATATTAAATAAAATCACAAAGAGATTTATTTAAACATTAGAACTTTTTACCTCTTTTTCTAAATGCAAGCGAAAACCTTTTGTCAAATATCGCATTTCTATAAATAGTTTAAAACAGGTTTTATCCACAAAGGGAGTCAAAGGGATTCGATATATTTGAAAAAAGAAAATAAAAGCCAAGAATTATGGTGCAGAATGGCTCTGACATGTGTATTATCTTACCTGGAATCATTTCATTATGAGGTCTAAAAAACTAGCTGTTCTGTGGCACTGAGTGAATATAGCTCTAATTTCAGCTCCTAATTTCAGGTTCTCATATGTAATTACTCCCTCTATGAGAATAGAGTGGAGGGTTTTCTGTTACCTTTGGCATGGGTTTTAATTTAAATCCTCAGATTTCCAAAATTCTAATTTAAACTGCAGAGCGGCACAGCTATGATCAGATTGTTCTCTTGCAAATGGGGTTTATAATTTGTGAATCTCAAATGAAACAAATCATTTAGCTAAAGTCAAAGAAACCATTTTTTAAGTGAGAAGAAAAACTCAAATACTGTTCTGAGAATCTAATCAAGAAAAGAACTACAGAGTTGCTCTTGAAGTATATGCCCAATGGCAAATTAAATCCATTCCTTTGGTGAAATATTAATAAGTTTAGGTGGTGGCAAAATTAGAGAAATTTGAAAACTTTAGTTTCATAGAGGCAATTTTCCTTGGATCATACAAAATAAAAGGACCTTTACTGTTGAGAGTGTAGAACACACTTTATATGCCACTGTTCCTGTAGTAGAGAATTCTTTATTTCTCATATGTAATTCTCGAAAGTACCTAAAAAGTCAGTTTACAAAAAATACTAGTTGCGTAAAGCTGTACGTTTTCTACTCTGTATATGCAGAAGAGCTACTGACCCTATTGTTGATGAGAACTATCGATTTTAACCAGATATAAAATGACTGTAAATTGTCTTCATTGGAAGTCTGAAATGATCATTTCACAAGCAGAAAGTGAATTCATGAGTGTGAAGGAAGGAGGATCAAAAACGACTCAGGAAGCAGTTGAAGAACTTTTAAAGATAGGATAATTAAGGTACTCTTACATGATCTTCTGATAGAAGGGAGAAAACATAAAAAACAAAGACAAAAATAATTCCTCTAGTGTTAGCTTCTGGCTCCTGATGTAAGTCAATTTAATGTTATTGTGCAAAATGGGTTTTTCTTGATGATCAAAAAAGAGAAAATGGTTCCACATAAAGTTTGCTTTATTCTCAATTGTTACAAGTACTAACAAACAATGTCTTAACCAGAAGCTCACATATTGGAAATTTTGTTTGTCTTGAAAATATGTGACAAGTGTACTTGTATAAAAGCTACAGAAAAAATACAAGATCACCATTAAGCAGGGTGAATGTGCAGAGTCGGGACATCATTGTAGCTCCCCATGCTCAGAAGGGTGCATTTGTACTCCTGCAGTTTATTTTGATTATCTTTCAATAGACCCAAGAAATGAGCAGTTAATTACAGATCCTGGAACATAGGTATGTGGAAAGTGTCAGATTTAGTTTTTCACTGAGATATTTTTCTCCAGCACATGTAATTAAATTAAATCTTAATTGTGGTATATTTTGCATTATATTTTGATGTGTTGAGAAGTAGTTTTAATTGTGTTGGTTACTTTTCTCTTGTTTCTGAGACAAAATATTTGATGACCAACATGAAGGAAGGAAAGGTTTTTTAGCTTACAGTTTGTGGAGGTTTCAGTCCATACTTAGCCGGCTCCAAGGCAAGGTGGTGTGGCTAAGGGACAACGGTTTAGGGAGGCTGTGAGAGACACAAAATGTGACAAGAGCAAAAGGGTAAAAAGGAGGAAGCATTCCTCTTTACTTCCCTTATATTATAAGCAGTTTGCACCCCTCATGTGAGTGTAGCACTCACATCATCTGTATACCCTACTCTTGCACAGGCTGAGGATGTTTACAAAGTAAATACCCTGGCTCACTGCTGAATCACTGAGTTAGACTTGTGACCTTCTCAAGTTGACACAAATGACAATATCCTAAAGAGGTAATGGCATGTCCTTTACACCCCAGGATGGAGAACTGAGTTACTTAGTCCAGCTTCTAGACTTCTCAAGGTGACACAAGGCATCAACTACAATGGTAATTAATAAAAATAAAATTTTAGTTTCAGAAAGTATGAACAAATGATCAGAGAGTGGTAAAAGTCCTACAGTATCTCTAGAGGGCAATGCAGTGTTCTGACAATTTAAAAGTATTTCATTGTTTCAGGAGGTTATTTTATTTTATATGTTGTCTTCATAGGACTGCCCCATAGATACTGTGATTTACTTGTTGATTTACTAGTTGAAATTGCTATGACATTTTATATATATACATATACATGTCTTAAATAGCTTATTCTTAATATTTAATAATATATATTATGTTACCAATATGTGGATACAGAAATATGACTTAAATGTATACAACTGTATTTGGTTAATAAACTTCACGATACCATTAATGAAAAATGAAGATCTTCCAGTTAGTAATAAGAGAGAAAAGTGGTAATTAATACCTGGTCATAATGAGGCCCCCTGTTAATTTTAACATATTCCTAATAATCGAATTCAAATGTTAAGCATGCACTTCCAAATTATTAATTATACTGATGGAACAAGATTACAGCAAAGAAGAAATAAGAAGATGGATGTTTATCTCTTCCAGTATTAACACTTTCATTAAGATGATTAGTTGTATTTAATACTAACCTTCAACGCTGTTTTTCAAAATACCTCATGGCAAACATTTTAAACAGAAATATACACTATTCATGACATTAAAGACATTCTACATGCTGATGATAATTCTGGTAAACTTCAGGATCAGATGCCCAGAAAAAAAATATGCCTTTCTTTCTAAGGGAAGGGGAAATGATTTTCATTTTTATTAGACCAAGCCTTCCTATGAAACTACAATACTATATATTTGTGTATCCTTTTAACACTTTTGATTTCTGTCCTTTGATTTCTAACTGGATGTCTAGTTATTGGAAATGTAACATTTGAAGTCAGAGCGACTACGGAATTAGGCATGGGAATTTAGAAACGCAGGGAATCCATGTGTAAATGAAGAAAATCTGAGTCCATGGGTTGGTTGACCCCTCCCTTGGTAATTCTCATGGCAGTGCTCCTTTTCTGAATTTGTGGTTTTGTTTCAGCTACAATTTTCTCTGTTTTTTTGAAAGATTGCCTGTTGGTTTCTGATCTATACTTTCCAGTTTTCACAGTGACTATTTCTTTGGCAAATCTCTTTTGACTAATGATGTTCACATAATGAATAACTTGTATTGGTTCACATGCACACATTAGTTTCTTAAACTTTAGTAATTCATTTTTTATTTTTTGGCTATTACCTCATTTCTTTATTATCGTTCACAGAAGAAACTCTACATATTAGTTTATATTATATGCATCAATTCAAATTAAAATTCTCATTTCCTCTCTTATCCTTACTTCACTCAAAATCACCTGTCATCTGTATCCCTTCCATTAGAACTGCTTTGACTAAGGAAAATCCTACTTCAAATGGTTGAAAGTGTTTTCCCAAATTGTTTTCTGAAGGCTTTACTTTTTATTTCTTTTAATTTAATTTTAAAGAGAATAAAATAAAACAGAACAGTACAGAAGAAAGCAGATCAGGACAAAGCAATGCAAGCAACACAGGATTTCAAAACAAGTGAACAGGAAATCAACAGTGGTTACCATAACATCTCTTGTTTTCTTTGAAATAGTTATCCATATCTTCACACACAATGAATTCAAACAAAACACAGTAGTATAAAACCGATAAAAACAAAAGAATGAAAGTGTTACAGGCCTTCAAAATTGTTCTCCTATATTAAATCAGTAATTTGCCTGTAATTAATTCTTGTGAATCGTATATGAGAAAGGAATTTTGTCTCTCTTTTAAAAATATTGTTGTCTAGCATGATTTAAAGATGAAGAATTCCCCAAGCCTCATATATTGAGAACTTGATCCGAAATGCAGTATTGTTCAGAGTTGGGATCTGGGGAGTAACTGAGGCATAAGGCCACCGACTTCAACCACAAACCAATCCCCTATTAAGTACACAGCTGAATGGCTTAAGAGGAGGAGAGGTCTAATTGGAGGAAGTAGGTCATGAGGGATGAGACTTTGAAGATTGTCATTTTCCTTCACACCTTTAATTTGACTTACTCCCCTTCTCCCACTACTTCAAAAATATAATTAGGTAAGTTTTGTTTTGCCATCACTACCTACCACAATATTTTGCCTTTCCATCACCCTAAAAGCAATGGCACCAGATGGCCATTGACTGAAACCATTGGGCAAAATAAACCTTACCTCCACCAATTTGTTATTCTCAGTTATTTTGTCATAGTGATAGAAAGCAAACACAAATTCAATTACAAAAGTTCATCTATTAAAAGACTGTTATTTAGGGCTGTGAGTTTGGCTCAGTGACTTAAACACCTGCCCTGGCAGGTGTGAGGTTGTGAGTTAAATCCCCGATGCCGCTAAAAAAATAAATAAATAAATAAAATAAAAAGGCTGTTATTTGCCTCTGTCATACTGGTACCAAAATATGTAAAGTACATATTCATGAGTATTTCTCAAATCTCTATTTTGTTCTATTTTTCTATAACTGTTTCAATAAGAAACCTAATTGAAGATTTCAAGAAGCATGAACCTAAAAAGCTAATATTTATGTCATTTTCTTATTAATATTATTGTCATATCCACGTTATTTTTGTTCTTCATATAAATTTTAGAATCATTTTGTCATTTTTAGCTCAATAAGCTAACTGATTTTAATGGATATTGAATGGAATTTTAAAAATTCCATTTAAAATTTAAAAAATAAATAATAGAATTGCAGTAGAGTTTTCCAACACAAATAAACAGTAAAACATACCAATCAAACATACCAAGATATTCTAGAATTAATTTCTATAAAATGTTAAAGTTTTATACATGCTGATCTTGTAATTTTTGTTATTTTATGTTAGCAATTAATATTTAGATGCTATGTGGAAGCAATCAGTAAATTCAAGATACAAAATCACTAAGATACAGAAGCACAGTATTTTTATGTTGATTTTGTATCAATTTCCCCAAAATGACATATACAAATTAAGTCAAATGAAATATTTCCTTCTAGTTGTATGAATTTGCTTTTCATATCTTGTTGCACTAAGACAAATGGAATGCAATCGAGCTGTGTAATAGAAAGCCACATGTTTGATATGGTATTTGTAGTGACATTTGACATATTAAAAAAAAATCTTTGTATAGATATGCTTAATCAAATCAATGAAGTTGTTGTCTAATTCTTGTTTGCAATTTTTTTCCCTGTATGTGAGATGGGACCTAGGGCCTTTACACTGAACTGTGTATCCATCTCTGCTTGCTTGTCTGAGTCAAGTCACTAAGTAGCCTAAGCTGGTGTGAACTTGTGATCCCCCTGCCTAAGTGGCCCAGACTGTGACAGTTACAGGCATGTGCTACCACTCCAAACTTTGGTTTGCACTTTTTGAAGATACAATTGAATGACTCTAATTAAATGCCTTTCCTTTAACTTCCTGATGTAGCTATGTGACTTAGAGCTTGGATTCTGATATTTTTATAAATTACGTGAATAATTTTTACATGAGACTCAAACTGGCTATTCCTATAAAAATTAGCCCCATTATTACAAAACTTTTCATCTATTATATGCTACTAGATGCAGTTTCTGTCTGTTGGTTTAAACTTCAAAAATTTATAATATTTAGAAAAAATTACCTCTTTTTTTCTATCTTTAGTCCTCTTCTTTAGTACGAACTTTGTAAAGATTTAGTATCAATATTTCCTGGTTTTATGCAATGAGTTGAGTATGTTTCTTCTCTTAATAATCTCTAAAGAAAAAAAAAGGATTACTATAATTTCTTCCTCAAACTTAGTGAAATCCAAAAATAAAAACAAATCTAGTGTATTTTATGTTATTTAAATTATAATTTTAAACTATTTAAGCATATTTCTATTTATTTCATGTTTATTTAGAAATGGTATGTAATATTTTAGATTCCTTTTCTTTTTCAACATGTTAAATTTATAGTCCTGTGATTAAACCATACATTTAAAAAATATATATATAGTTATAGCATTCCATTTTTTGAAGTTTTTTGTATGTAATATTTTAGATTCCTTTTTCAACATGTTAAATTTATAGTCCTGTGATTAAACCATGCATTTTTTTCAAAAAAATATAGTTATAGCCTTCCATTTTTGAAGCTTTTTGAATTCATTTTTCCTACAAATAGACTTTACTGTCACTCTCATTACTTATCAATCTATTATATTTTTTATTTATGTTAAAAATAGAGCTTCATTTTTTTCCCTACTTTCACAAACTCATATTAACTACTTGAACCAAAATATCTCTACTTGGGTTTCAAAATCATGTACATTAAAAGAATGAGTACATGTATCCTACTAGTATGTGGTAAATTAGAAGCTAATGTAAAAAAATTACTGCTAGTAATAAAAATAAACACCAATAATCTGCACATCCTAGAAGCCAAGTGTTAAAAAGAATAGGTCAAAAAATTCCAAATACATGATTTATAAAAAAGTAATGTTCACGAAGAGTGGATAAAAGAATACACAAGTAAAATTCGCACAGAAAAAATGAAACTCCTTACATAATTGAAAGTAGTAGAGAGATTTGAGATCTTGAGAAATGTGGCTACTGAATTATTGGAAGCAACGCATCAGGAAAATTGTTTTGGCTTAATATGGTTTCTGAGAAGACCCATTTGGAGAGAAAAGTGTCATAACCTGTAAAGAGGAGATGCCTCTTAGATTTAGTGATAAGAATAGAAAGGAGAAACCAAAGACCTTACAGAGAGAGGAACCAGAAAATCAGAAGGTCCATTAAAGATCATGTACAACAGACTGAAAAAACCTAATTAATTATTCTAAACCTTCAAATCTTTTCTGTATGTATAATTTTGTTTCAGCAACAAAAATATTCTTAAAATGATTAAAATAGAAGTCATTATCCATAAAAGATTATTTATTAAAACAAACAAAATAATTTCAATCCACAGCCTCCCCAAACCAGCCAACACACAGAACAAATTTCTAACATATTCCAGCTGAAAAAGATATACACAAGAATTAATAAAATAGGATGAGAAAGCTTATATTCATTCATATATGAAAACGATGCATTATGGATGAAAATGAAATATATAGAAAAACCACAGGATCTATTAATCAAGAAAATGTATAAACCATAATTATGCAAATAGAGGATTGATTTCAGAAAAGAAAATGATTGAAAAAGAAGCAAAACTGTAAGCATAAACTCTTTTGCACAGTATATCAAAAATCTTTTTGAAAAGCTTGATGAAGTGGATAATTTCTTTCAAAATATAAAAATACTTTTACTCCAAAATGTTTCAGCAAGCTAATTTCTACTGAACAAATAAAATATATCAGAGTTGACTATACACTAGCATTCATTAACAATTTTATGTTCTTATGGTAATCCAAATTTTAGTTAATATTTCTACTGAAAATAAGTTTCCTAACATTGCTCTTCTGCAGAATATTTATTTACTTTACCTCTGATGATGATGATGATGATGATGATGATGATGATGATGATGATGATGATTTTTTTGGCGGCACTGCACCTGCCAGGGCAGGCGCTTAAGTCACTGAGCCAAACTCTCAGCCCTGGTTTTTTGAGGTAGGGTTGCGCTATGTAGCTCAGGCCAGCCTTGCGCTCGCGTTGTAGCCCAAGCCGGCCTCGAACTCACAACGCTCCTCCTACCTCAGCCTCCCGAGTGCTGGGATTAAAGGCGTGCCCCACCATGCCCGGCTACCTCTGATTATTATTTAATCATTTTTAGTAAAATTTTACGAAAGGCTTATCAAGTTTGGATCATGAGTGTATATTTTTGTAAAAGTGTTATATCTTACTGTCTTTCAAAGGTTTTACAAAATTATTAGCTACTTTATCTTTTTAAATTTAAAATTGATAGATTGTAGCTAATATGAAAAATTATATATATATATATATAGGATTCCATGTGATAATTTAATAATTACATACATTATGCAACATCTTTTTTAAAATTTTTTATTTTATTTTAAAGATAGTAAAATCCAACAAAACATAATGGAACAAAGTCAATCAAAGGAAAGCAGTAGAACTGGCACAGAACTTCAAAGCAAGCTACTAGAAAAGCAATAGCTACTATAGCATATCTTTTTATCTTCACAACAGTTGACCATTCCTTCAGGTATAGTAAAATCAGAGCAAAAACAAAACAGAATAAAACCAATCAAAACAGAATATGAAATAAAGCAAAAAAAATTAATTAGAATAAAGCAAAACAATGAGAACAATAATGGGCCTCAAAGACAAGACAGAAGGGAATCTCCTGTATTTGCTACATTGCATACTGTCATCCTCCCAAGAGATGCTCAGACTGCGGGCCCCAAGCCTTCAAAATCAACCAAACAATACAAGCATTTAGTTGCTTTTGTTCCTTAGTTGCTATCAACTTAGCGGGTCCTCCAAACCAGCAGGTTACTTATGGGTGTGTGTGTGTGTGTGTGTGTGTGTCTGTTTGTCTCGATTTTCAGCCTGCTTGCTGGTAGACACATGGGAGGCACAGATCTTCCTCTTTCTGGAATCTCCACTGCTCACACCACTCACCAGGAAGGCAGGCTAGTTGTCTTCTGGTTAGTTCCTCCCTGACCGAACATGGCGGGTTCTCCAGAGGCATGGATCTTTCTCTTTCTGGAGTCCCTGCTGCTTGTGCCACTCACCAGGATGGCAGGCTAGTTGTCTTTGTAATGTTTAAATTAGGCTTCTGATATTGAGCTCTTTTAACATTTAACATTTCCTTATAGTTTAAGCATTCTGTTTTATTCAAAAGAGTTTCTCATACATAATACATCTTTTCTTACAACTTTTTGATATGTATACTAAATTAACACTATCAATAGAAAAACTTACTATACAATAGAATGTGCTTTTTCTCTATATTGAGCTCCCTTCTCTGTTTCTGGTACTTAACTTGAACTTTGTTCAAAATTTCCACAATATATCAAATGAATATTCATATTCTTTTCTTTATATGTTGTTATTGTTTTTTCAGGGTTCAGTCTGCACTTATTTTTTGTTATATGATTTCTTATTCTTGTATTTATTTTTTCAGTTATACATTATGGCATTCATATTGATTTTTATTTCAGTTGTACAAATTTCCCAGCTATTCAACATTTATTTCTTTTTATATGGTTCCTGTACCTGCAGTAATTCTCCAACTTTTAATTTCATTCACAGAACTCATTATTAGGGTTATTATTAAGTGCTTATCTAAAACTTCCAAAACAATTATTTTGTGTAGAATACAAACACTTCTCAGCATTGCAGTTGTGAACTCTTTCATCTGATCACAATACATGTTCATAAAGTGTATTTTTATGACACCTAAATGATCTTTAAGTTTCCCTATAAGTGTATTCCACAACACAGTTACATGTTTCAAATATAAGTTATATTGTACTGTTTTCATAGCAAAAATCCTCCAACAATTCCCTACTTACCAGAGTGAAGACCAATAATGTTTAAGTGATCCATGGCAACTTACAATTCTTGGGGTATTGTATAACATGACATCACCTTCTACTATCCTTTGTCTGGGTCACTCTGCTCACTTGGGGACTCTATTATTCCCCAAATACTGCTTGAAACATTACAATGGCTATCCCTTTAGTTTGAAGTGATCTACAATACATATATAAACAAATAATTTCCATCAATTATTTGCTTAAATGGCACATTATTGGGGGGGTCAACTTTAGATAATCTAACAAAAATTGCTGCCCCAGCATAAACTCTGAGTCTCAAAATTTTAATTGTAATCACTTAATTACATATTATGTTAATTGTCACAGTAATAAAATCATTCAAGTTGCAAGAATTTATAAGGCATTTAACTATACTAATTTACATACTCTGCAAAGTTAAACTCATTTTATGGGTAGGAAAAGTTAGCTACAAGAAATTTAAGCAAATTTGTACAGACACTGAGTAATGACTTTCAAAAGTAGATTACAACAAGAGTAGAGTTTATCTAATTCTTTCTGTTGTTGCATAATTTCTCGAGGATGTGAGGAAGTTTGACATGCCATTGAAGAAACATAGGTAAAACAGTGAGTTGTTATTGAACAGTTTCTCCACAATGTCTGTGTAACAATGCTGAATACATTATACAAAAAGAGAAAATATTTATTGTAATATGAAGGTTGATTAAGAAATCTGATAGTAAGAGTTTTCTAAATAGAAAATAGAAGAATAATTCCTAAACCACCAAATCAAAATAAATTTTTAGGATTCACTAGGGAGATATAAGAAATGAAGATACTTTAACACCATTCGGAGAGCTGACTTGAGGCCCAGCTACCACACTAAAAATGTTTATGTGCTAGAAATCTTTATCATGATCAATCTGAGCAGTACTTTTTTGATCATTACATTAAAGTGATCAATATGTAAAGGAAAGTTAATAATTAATTTTTTCATAAAACTTCAATAAAAAATTAAAATTGAGTAATAAAGAAGTAGATGAATCACATTATAAATTATTTCAGACCTCTCAGTACTCTCAGACCATTGTAGAATTTCATAGTTTTTTTCACAGCTTCTGTCATTTTTTTAATATATGTCACATTTGTAACATTTTAAATGGTACAAAATTAATACTGGCACAGAAAAGTCCAAGTCAGTTTATTTGGCTTCTTATTATATATGCAATTAATCTATGATACAGACAAACATGTGCTATAAAAGAACAACATTGAAAATTAGATTTGATTATATAATACATTTATTCTAGAGAGAGTAAAATATAATAAAATGTATATATACTTTGTATAAGTAATTCTATTTTAACAGATACAGCTTTCTTAAGCACTGTTGACTACCTATTGACTGGAAATGTTTCTTAAG
>RJWM01016932.1:0-44290 GCA_004363535.1 Dasyprocta punctata | reverse complement strand
TTCTTAAGTGTGGAAAAACTGACATATGAAATGCTCAACTAAAATTAAAGTAATATAAAAAGGAGGGGAAAGTCAAAAAGAAAAAGCAGCAGCAACAGCAGCAGAAGAAGAAGAGGAGGAGGAGGAGGAGGAGGAGGAGGAAGAAGAAGAAATAGAAGGAGGAGGAAGAGGAGGAGGTAGAGAAGGAGAAGCAGGAGCAGAAGAAGAAGAAGAGAAAAAAGAAAAACACAAAAACAAATTTGAGATAAAAATCTTTGAAAATTTGATAGGTATTAATCTAAGTATATCAGTAATCATTTTACATGTTCACGACCTAATGCACCAATATAAAAGCAGAGGTAGAATAGATTTTCTTAAAGATTATATCATATTTATTAGATTTGTACTTTGAAAATTAAGTAAAAGATAAAATAAAGAAGTTGAGTACTAATGATTAAGTTCAGATGTAGAGTTCTTGTCTAGGGTAAATAAGGTTCCAGATTCAATTTCCAGTAGACAAAAATTCCCAAAAAACAAACAAATGAATAATCTGGAAAAAGTTGTACTAAGTTAACATGAATTAAAAAGACTGCTATACAGTATATGCAAATCTTAGAGAAAGCAAAATTTGGAATAATGAAAATCATCAGGAATAGCATAGCTTCATATAATGAGGATGATAAAGGAAGAGAATGAGCAAGTATGTGCCTGAAAATTTGTTAATTTTAATGAAATTTATTAAGTTATTAAAATATAGAAAAATATTATAGCTTTCTGAAGGAGAAATAAATAACCAGAAAAGATCTGAGTTACTCCAAAGGTTATATAATCAATAAACTACCCTCAAAATAGCTTTAGCCCATATGACCTCACAAATGAGTTCTACCAAATATTTAAAGTGGAACTGAACCTATTGTACTTCCCCCAAAATAAGAATAGGTCTTTTATTAATTTTTGCTCCAAAATATGCAACAGTAATTTTCAGGATATATTTTATTTTTAATGCAGAATAATATACATTTATTCATGTACAACAATAACATTTATTCATGTACAAATAGCATTTATTCAAACACAGTCATCCTTCCCTCTTCTGGAGCATCATTGTAACTCTCCTAATGTCAAATTCCAGCCTGAACTTCTTGCTGATTCATTTGCTTTAGAACAATTTACCCAATCTCTCATGCGCAGTGTTAGAGCCATCCTTAAATGTGCACTTCTTGTCCATGTAGCCTGATCATAGTGTGTTGACAACACAGCTATCGGTGATTTTATCAGGTGAATTCTTCACCCAAGTCACAACTTGTTGCAGGTGAGGCTTCATAAAGTTTCCATTAAACCAAGTGCTAATTGAAGATTTGGGAGATTGGAGTAGCAACAAAAATGACAGTTAAGAGTTTTAGTCTACACAAAAGTGATGAAATGTTGCAGGTCCCAAAATTCAGAAAGCATTTATTTCACAGGGTGTACTAAGAATGTTTGTTGCAACACACAACATAATGAATTATGAATATTCTTGTTAGACACAGCCACATCTATTCATTATTAAATGTACACGTTATCCTTGGGTTGTGTCTGTATTCATTGGTTATTCTGCAGTAAGTCTTATCTGTTTACATACACAGTTACCTCCATTTAAAAGCACTAGCCTGGGTATTTACAAATGCTTAATTATAACTTATAACATCATTTGTTTTCAGTACAGTACTGATGCCAATAATATTATTTGTATTTAATTACAAATTAATGTTATTTTATAATTGAATATGCTCTTTGTGTGTTGCAAGGAATGTACTAAATTCATCTATTTGATTGATGATGGCAACTAGAGATCATTTTCAGAATAGGGTTTATATTATTGGCATGCTGAAAAGTCATGCTATGCTTTATTTTCCAGTTAGGTCTTATTTACAGGGAAATGCATTGTTTCATGAAATGCATACATTATTTCAGGGAAATACATTCATTGATGCCAGTAACAATTTTTCCTGTGCTTATAGGTGTTTCTAATTTTCACTGAAAAAGTGTCTCTTCATATCTTCTGCTTAATATTACACTGGGCATTTTTTTTGTCATGTTGTAAATATCTGCATTTATTATGTGTGTAAGTTCTCATATCAGAAACAGGATTTACAAATATATTCCCTTTTTTTCTTTTTGTTTTGTTTACATACTCTTTGATAATATTTGAAGCAAAATATTTTAACTTTTGTATGAAATTTAACTCAGGGTTTGAAGTCAGAAATTATCCCTAATTTAATTTTGTAAAAGTTTACTTGTTTCTTCTAATGATTTTTAATTTTAATTTTATATTTTAATTGATTTTAGTTGTAAATAAAACAATTTTATGATTTTACAAAGGGCACAACAGATTCATTGTTTTAAGTTTTTATTTTGAGATCTCTAAACAGCTTTGATGTCTTTTATTAGCTCACTGAATATATTTTCACTTTTGCAAATTAAATGGCCATACTGTAAGGGTCTATTTTTTTATTCTTAATTAACCATTATGCTTGTTTATGCTTATGTAACTATTACAGTTTATGTCCTCTAATTTTTATTTTCTTTTGCAAAACTGTTTTGCCTATTCTGAGTATTTTGCATTTCCATCTGAAATTTGGGATCAGCTGGTCAATTCCATCAAAGGAAGGAAGTAGTTTGGTAAGGACTTGCATAAATCTATAGCACAATTTAAGAAATACTAACATAAGAGAAATATTAACTATTTGAATGGATATAAGATGTCTTTTCTTTCCCTTAGGTCTTCTGTAAGTACCTTCAATAAACCGCCATATTTAATTGTATGTATCTGCATTTCCTTTATTAAATTTATTTGTAAGTGTATCATTCTTTGATGCTTTAATAGAATCATATTATGATTTGATTTTGGAAATTTAATTATGCATAAACATGCAATTGGTTTTATATACAAATCTTTTACCCTGAAACCTTTTAGAAATACTATATTACTTTTGGTAATTAGTTGTTTTTTGAGAATTCTTAAGATTTTGTTTATACAGGATCATTTCACCTGCAAATAGAAGTCACATTACTTTTTCATTCCACTCTATATGCCTTTTAAATTTTTTTTTTAATTTTCTAGTTGCTCTGCAAGGTGCCTTAGAATATTACTGATCAGCTATGGTGCAAATTTACATTTTTTTCTTCATTTTAGGGGGGGATATTTCAATATCTTGGCATCAGTTTAGATATTAGTTTTGAATTTTCCAAAGGAGTTTACTGTTAAGGCAAGTATATGCATTCTCTATTTATTTTTGTGTCTTTATTATAAATACTAGTTATTTTTAAATATCCTTTGTACATCTATTGATATAACTATTTTTCTTCAACATGCGTTGCATGTTGTAGTATGCTGACTGATTTTAAGAAGTTAAATTGATCTAAGATTCCTGAGATAAATTATACTTTGTCAGAATACTTAAGACTTGTTATACATCTCAAATTTGAGCTTTTTGTTATCTTATAAAGGAGTTTTTTACAACTGTATTTATAAGGCAGATTTTATATAATTTTCATGTGATGTTTGGTTTGGTTTGAATATGAGGATTAGGATGACATTATAAAATAAGTAGAAAAATAAACACCCCAACTTCAAAATTTCTTTGCGAAGTGATAATATTTATTCTTTATTATATTTTTGACAGAGTTCAATAGTGAAGTAATCTAACTCCAATCTTTTCTCATCTTGGTTGATGTGAAAATTTTTCATAATACTAATTTGATCCATTTATTTAAGTTTTGTTGTTACTGTAGAAATTCTTTGTATTACTAATTCAATCTTTGTATTTCTTCTAAGTGTATTCAGATTTTTTACCTTTTTTGGAGTCAATTTGAGTAGCTGTGGGTAACATGCAGACATATATTTATCAATGAATTTCCTTTGTAATCTTTATACTTTTTAAAGTGCACAGAGCAATTTTCTTCTATTTTTGATAACTTGAGCTTTCTCTCTCCTTTTATTTTGGCTACCTGAAGATCTATTGATTTTATTGATCTTTTGAAAGAATAATGTCCCATTTTGATGCCATTCTCTATTGTTTAGTGTATGCAAATTTATTCATTGCAATGTTAATAAGTATTCTTTCCTTCCTTTCGATTGCTTTGAGTTCAGTTTGTTCTCATTCTTATGGTAGAAGTTTAGACCTTTTATTTTTTTCTATATAGTCATTTACAAATTTCAGTTTTCCTGTAGTGTCTCCTAAAGGTTTTGCTTCTGTTTTCATTAGTTGAAAGTATTTTCTAAATTCACTGTGATTTTTTCATTGATCCATGAATTGTCTGTAAATGTTGTTAAATATTCACATGTTTATGAAAATCTCATTGTTTTTTCATATTAATTTCCAATTCCAGTGAGATTTTGCTGCACTATTGTAGTTCTTTTAAAGTCCAGAGTTGACAAATAATGTGAAATATGGTCTATCTCAGAGAACAGTTCATTAGCACATGAAAACTAGACTCGTTACTACTTTCCCTGGGCAAATTGTTCTATAGGTATCTTGTTAATTTGTTTCATAATGTATTTTGACTGTCGTATTTTTCTGAAGGATTTTTTCATTAATGAATACTAATATCTAAAACATTGCTCTTTGGTTTGACTATTTCTTCCTTCAATTAAGTCGAATTTTGTTTCATGCATTATAGTCTCTATTGTTGCTTTTAAACTGTATTTCTAAACACATAAAGGTTTATAGCTATGTCTTCTGGCTAAACAGATCCATTTGTCATTCTACAATGTTCACTTTGTTTTTAGTATATTTGCTCTTAAATTGTTTGTCTAATAGTGCAATCAAACCATCTTTCAATTGCTTTATGTAATTTAGCCTGTTAGTAATTCTAAATCTTGAGTATATCTCCTATAGAAAACATGATTGGATACTTTTTTAAAGATCCATTATTAATTTACATTTTAATATGTTAACTAATAAAGTGGATGTTTCATTATAATTCTGTGATTTGTTTTTAATATTGCTATGTCTTCTCTTTTCATTTTCTGTATTATTGTCTTTTCTGGTAATCATTTTTAGCCTGCCATTGTACTTTTTGTGTATTGTTTTTAGTTATATTTTAGTGGTTTTCTGGAAATTATCTCTAAAAACATAGACATTGTAGTTTTGCTTAAGAACTACTTAATTTAATATTACATGATAAATTTGTTTTGATCTAGCTCAATATGCAAAAATCTTGCTGGGTAATTTATAACTTATTTTAGTTGTATAAGACCCACTATTGTTATCTGATTTCTCTAAGTTTTTGACTCTAAGTGTTTTGGTAAATATTTTGTTTAACCAAGTGGTATTAATGCTTTGGGTAGCTAAAACACTAAGCAATTGTGATTTTTTCTTTCTTTCTGTTGATAAAAGCTCCATAGAAAAGATTGTCTATACAAAGAAAGGTTAAAGTTTGGTGAAATAAAGACAAGTTATGAGATAGAGCTTTTCAGAAATCTGCCCACCAGGTCAACTAGGAAATGTTTCCTGAGAATGAAAATGTTTGTAGAGATTCAAGCTCATCTACCCTTTCCTGTGTTATTCTTCTGATTGGCACCTATACTGTTACTGTGGTTATACTACATTTTCAGACAAAAACAAAACAAAACAAAACAAAACAAAAAACTGTGGAAAAGGAATAAAAAACCCCAGCAGGTTAGGATGCCAACCACTGACTTCATATAGATTAGTGATTTTACCTGAATAAATATGTCTGGTACAGTTTCAGCTGGTTCGAAAGGATAATTAACAAGAAATTTCAATGAGGTGAGTGGACCTTCACCCGAATCCCTGGCAGCACCTCCCTTACCCCAGAGACCTATGCAGCCTGCTGATCATTGATGGTAGCACCTCATATCTTCAACAGCCCAGGGGCCATCAAAATCCCACCCACCACCTGCAGAACCCTGGTGTGCTGGTGGAAGCCTCAGCAACCCCTTACCCACACAGAGGACCTCAGTGTGCCTGTGACTGTGTGGTGAGTTTCCCCTCAAGTAGAGGACATCAGTGGATCAGCAAGAGCAGCAACGAGCCCTCCTCTTCAGTTGTAGGACTTTGGAAGCCTGGCACCAGTGAAGGTGAGCCCTTCTTCCATACAGAAAACACTGGGTGGATAAAGGAGAGGGCTGACAAGGCCTCCCCCAACCTGGAGAAGCATGAAAGGGCCTAGGAAACCCTATGTGACACATTCAGGTCCCAGATGAGGCACACAATATAGCCAGATAAATCTGGCAGCATGGAACAGCCTAAAACCACAGTAACAACACAAGCTAAGGGTCGTCTTACATCAATACTCCTAGGCTAGTCAGCCTAGGGAGAATATAAGACTCATCCAAAAGAACTTGCAGGAGGAATCCAGGTGACTAGCCCCACCACTTCATTGAGAGACTCAGCAGTTGAACAAAAATCACCCACACAGTAGGACCCTAGGGCATACACAACAGTCACTAGAGACTAGTGGGATTGAAAGACCAAAATATTAACCCAAGACGTGAAAATGACAAGACAAAAAAAAAAAAATGCAGTCTCAAATGTCTACTCCATCAGGAACAAGTATAAGGGACATTGAAATAGAGGACATTGAAAGTCACACACCTGAAATTTCTGTAAAGTTAGCAAACAAAATAAAGAAATAAATCCAAGAATCTATAGAGGAAATCAGATTAGAAATAATCTCTCAGGTAAAGAAAAAAATGACAACCTTAGTAAAGGAATTACTCGGCATAGCTAGAGAAGACATAGATAAAAAAAAGTACAGGAGCATGGGAAAATGATGAAACCCTTGAATGAGCAACTTAGGAAGCAAATAGAATGCATGAAAGAACTTCAAGGAGGTATCCAGGAAATGCAAAACTCCACTGAAAGCTGGCAAAACCATTTCAATGAGGCTGAGGGTAGACTTTCAGACCTCAAAGACAGGATCACAACTAACGATCATGAAAAGAAAGAACTTGTAAAAGTAACAAGGGAGCATGAAATAACAATTCAACAGCTTCAAGATGATGCAAAGAGAATCAATATAAGACTGATAGGCATCAATGAAAATGCAGGAGTCAACTGATTTAAAAAAACTATTCACAGAAGTAATAATGGAAAATTTCCCAAACATGGCAAAGGAATCAGATATGCAGATAAGTGAGGCATATAGAATGCCCAACAGTCATAACCAAAATAAATCTATACCCAGACATATAATAATTAAGATTACAGACATACAGCATGAAGCAGAATACTAAAAGCTGTTAAAGAAAAGATACAACTCACCTATCAAGGAAAGTCCATTAGAATCCCAGCAGACTTTTCAACACAAACCCTCAAGTTAGGAGGAGCTTGGAGCAAAGTATTTCAAGCCTTGAAAGAAAACAGCTTTCAACACAGATGGATGTACCCTGCAAAACTTTCTTTCAAAATTGATAGAAAAATAAGATACTTCCATGACAAAAAGCAATTGAAGAAATTCATGTCTACCAAGCCAACACTAGAAAGAATACTAAAAGACATAATAGAGACAAAAATGACTACAATTCCCAGAGCAACAACAGACAAAAATGACCAGGCAGAGTAAACAACTAAATGAGGGGGGAAAGCAGGAAACCAACAACAGGAAAATAGCATGACAAACTTAAACCAATATGTATCAGTTATATCCATCAGTTATATCATCATTGGAGACAGGATCCAATGATATACTGTATGCAAGAAACACATCTGTCTCCAAAGGAAACTCACAGACTAAAAGTCAAAGAATGGAAAACAATATTCCATGCAACAGGAAACCGGAAAAAAGTGGGTGTAGCTATTCTGTTTGCAGATAGTGCTGAAGAATGAAACTACACCCAAGTCTATCACCACTTACTAAACTAAAGTCAAAATGGTTCAAAGATCTAAATATTAAAATAGAAACACTAAATTTACTGGAAGAAAAGGTAGGTAAAACATCTTGGAGACGCAGGGGTAGGCAAAGAGTTGATGAACAAAACACAAACTGCATGGGCAGTACTTCAAAGAATCAACAACTGGAATCTCTTTTTATTAAAAAGCTTTTGCACTTCAAAAGAAATCATCAATAAAGTGAAAAGAAAGCCCACAGAATGGGAAAGAATTCTAGCCAACTGTCCCTCAGACAAAGGACTTATATCCAGAACATAGAAAGAATTGAAAAACATCAGGCCTTCCAAATTCAAAGACCCAATCCAAAAATGGGCTTCTGAGATGAACATACACTTCTCAGATGAAGATTAAAATGTCTGTGTGTGTTTTAATGTAAATTGTAGTTAGAGCCGGGCGTGGTGGCACATGCCTTTAATCCCAGCACTCGGAAGACTGAGGTAGGAGGAGCATTGTGAGTTCGAGGCCGGCCTGGGCTACAACGCAAGCTCAAGGCTGGCCTGACTACATAGTGCGACCCTGCCTCAAAAAAGCAGGGCGGGGGTTTGGCTCAGTGGCTTAAGTGCCTCCCCTGGCAGGTACGAGGTTGTGAGTTTAATCTCTGGTGCCGCTTAAAAAAAAAAGTAAATTGTAGTTAGTAGAGAATCTTCTCTCCTTCATTTAGTGCTTAAAGATTATGTTGAAACCAATGTCCTAAAAATAATTTTTGGTCTAGAAATTATCCTTATAAAGAAGAAGGAATTTTAGAAAACCAAAGACAAGAATGAATAAAAATAATGATGTATTAAATTTCAGAAATTCAAACACACTTCAGGAGTGCCTGTTGTACTTTATCCTAACCAGCTCTATGCTATCTGGGACCAACTTTGGAAGAACTATTAATCTATGCATAGTGAATTTTTCTTTTATTTTTTTCATTTGTTCTTTAGAAACCAACTTTTTTGTTCTCGATGTTGCAGTAGTCAGTGTTTTGTATTGTGAATCCCTTTCCAAACTTGTTGAACATATTGTGCAAGGGTAAACATAATCATTGTGATTCTAATCTGTGTTGTGTCCATTTGACTGGATAAAAAACTCACCTAGCAGATTCATAGTGGTCTGAGTGTATCTGTAGATGACTGATATGTAGATCACAAATTGAACATGAAAGACCTACTAGAATGTGGTTTACCCCAAGGAATAAGCTTGTATCTTGGAAAGAATAAAAAAGGAATGGAAAAGGAAGTTTTTTCTTTTTTTGGAAGAGCTTCACTCTTTATTATTGCTTTTGGAGATTTCTCTCCACTTTCTTCAGGCTTCCAACACAGCCTCTTCCGTCTTTGACTTTGTGACAAGGAACTCATGCTTGGTTCTGCAGTGAGCTCCACATCTTTCACCTTCCATTGGATACTCTGCCTCTACAGCAGGCACACGGCCATTTTGCACTTTTCCAACCCTTATTCTGCAACTAGCAATTGTAAGCCTACTGTGTAAATCCTTTACATAAACATATATAGATAGATATGATCATATATCTCTAATATATACATTGAAGATGTCATTTTGTAAGGCAAATAAAATATTATAATCTAAAGTTTAGAGAGAATAAATATTTTGATATTTGTCCAATTCACATACATAATCTCTCTTCACTTATTTAGGTTGTATTTGAGTACTTTTGATCAGTTTTTATAGTTTTTAGGATACAGATAATGAATGTATCTTGGTAGATTTATGCAGTAATATTATTTTAAGCTTTTTTTATTGTTGCAACTTGTGCCTTTATAATTACTTTTGAATTGTTCATTGTTTGTATATAGGCCAAAACTAGATTTCTGTATATGGCTTTGTGACCTTGTACCATGACCTTGCTAAATCTGCTTGTCTGTTCTATTGATTTTTATGTAGATTCTTTGTAAATAAATAAAATAAAAAATATAATCTATTGTTATCCTATATAACTACTTGAGTTCAATTTTTGCAACTATGAAGGAAAATTGAAAGCCAATTTGTGCATTAGTTTCACACTCTATTATAAAAATGTCAAGATATCAAAGGTACTAGTTGTCTAGTGTTTGATTATCTTGATTGAGTGTAAAATGTTCCTACAGAGAAGTGATGGACTAAACATCTCTTTGCTTGCAAAATGGTGAAAAATTTAAATTCAAAAGTGACAAAATTATAGTTTATTATTTCTAATTTAAAATATTGACTCTTTAACTAGCTTTGAAAAAATTCACTCAGAAATGTTAGCCCTCTTGGAATAGCATTAATATTATGTAACTGATGACAAGATTCTGAGAAAGCAGCAGAGAAAGAAGCATAAACTATCTGACTTTCACCTAGATAATAACTGAAATGGCAGGAACTATCTGATGTAACTATAGTGAAACTTCGGATTTTATTGAAGCATTTCAACTTCTAAGGGATGAATTGAAAGGAAATTCGTGATTGCCTTGAGTAAATGTAAGCTTGTATCACCATGGTATCTATCCTATCTTCGACCTTCAGCCCCCAATCTAGCAGTTATATTTGTATTCTTTGAACAACCTACACATAGCCTACAAAAACACAGGTGAGCAAAAAATACTGTGTTTTTGAAATTGAGAACTGTGATCTGATTGTCAGCTGCTGGTCTTGAAATGCTTTGGCCATCATTGTTGCATAGCTCTCATTTTTTGCAGGCTTCTGGCTTCCAACCGAATTGACTGCCAATTCTTTTCCCAATAGTCACAGTCTTCTCATTTTTCTTTTCAGGTGTGCATGCAAAAAAGAATAGGATATTAGAAATCAGCTACATATGTGGGAAAAATTGGAGAGTGACCAAATTTTCCTAACGAAAGGTACAAGCAAAGAAACTGCATTACAGGATGTTAAATTAGTACCACAGGCTGCCACAAAGAGTGTAAAACTAGCGACAATAATAATAGCACTAACAGTACCAAAAGATCACAGAAAATGCAGCAGTGAAAGCAGGGAAAAGGGGAAAATGTGTATATTCATGCTTATATTTACAAAAAAGAAACACCATAAATATAAAATCTCTTCATAATTAAATATTAAAAGCCAGAACAATTAAATGTAAATCTTGGAAAACAATGGAAATATTAAAGATTAGATCATATGTTCCAAAGAAACAGAAAATAAAAATCAATAGAGATAAACAATGAAATAAATTTTTTTTCAGTGAAAAGTTCAAAAAATTGGAAAATCTTATTAAATGGAACAAGAAAAAAATACAGATGTAAAATGCTAAAATGAAAAATAAATTTCAGTGTATTACTATCAATACTCTAGAAATAAAAAGGATTTTTTAAAAAATGCTGTAAATAATTATAAGCCATAAAGTTGAATAATGTTGATGAGATGGACAAATCTCTCATGATACAATATTTGCTAAAGTAAAATCAATAAAAACTAGAAAATATGAAGAGATTTATAATTTTAAGTTGACAGATTCAGTAATAAAAACTTCCTGAACAAAAATAAAAATTTGTGACAATATTGATTATTAGTAAATTTTAGAAAGCACTTAAAGAACTACCACTAACACTTCTCAAATGTTTCCAAAATATTGACAATAAAGAAACTTCTTAACTATGAGCCAATGTTAAAAACCACACAGGACTAAACATTATAAGAAAACTACAAATCAATATCCTTTATGGAATACTGATTCTGAAATGTGCAAGTATTCAGGAGTGAAACACCATAAGAAGGTAAAATTTGTTCTCAGAAAATCAATATACAATAATCAATCAATGAAACCCACCACACTAGTAAAATGAAAGGAATAAAATCTCTTCAATTAATAGAAAAAATGTGATTTGACACATTTCAACACTTTTAGAGATAAAAGCATTCAATAAAAGATGAAAGAATTATCCAAAAAAGTTACCTGGACAGCACAAAAAACATGTATGAATAACCCATAGTAAACAACATAGTGAAGAATAGAAACAAGATACTAAAGACAGAGATATCACTTTCAAAACTTTTATTCAACATAGTGCTGAAAGTTTTAGCTATAGCAATTACATGAGAAAAAAGAAATACAGGTCATATGAAATAGATAATGTTGGGAAGGAAAAAGTGAAATGATCTCTATTCATAAAGTTACAATAATCAAAACAGCATGGTATTGGCACAGACTCAGACATAGGGATGACTAGGATATAATAGAACATTCAGAAAAGTAAATCCTAGACTATATGATTAAATTCAATTTTGATAATTGTTTTAAGACCATTAATAGGTAGAATTTGTTCCTTTAAACAAATAGTGATTAGAAAACTTTACCATATAAAGAATTAAGTTGGACACTAGAATAAAAAAGAATAAAATAGTTATTACCTTAACAAAATAGTTAATAGCATATACAAAACTTAATTAAGATGATTAATTAAATTAATTAAATATATAAAGCTCATAGATAAAAATATAGTACTGAGCTTCACAACCTTAAATTTACTATGGATTTCTGTGATAACAAAGACATGGGAAACAACAAACAAAAAATTGAGTTTCACAAAATTTTTTAAAAATGTTCTTGAAGCAGTGATATCAACAGAGTAAAATGATAACTCCAAAATTGAGGTAATATTTGCATATTTCATATCAAATAAATTATTAGTATTCTAAAATACATATATAATTCTCAAATCTCACTAAGGAACAGCAAATACATACAGTAGTTACAAAAATGGAGAATAAATTTGAAGAGACATTTTTCCTACACAAGATATGCAAATGACCAATGTACACATGAAAATAGGCTCAACAGCACTAATCATTTGGAAAATGCAAATCTAAGATACAAACAATATAATACCTCATACCCATTAAAACAGCCATTTCTTCAAAAAGTAGAAAATGAATATTGGTGAGTAGACAATAGAGAATATCTGTACACTGTGGGTAGGAATATAAAATGGTACAGCTACTCCGTGTAACAATTAATGATTGCTCTTCAAAACATTAAAAATAGAATTTCCTTCTTATCTAGCGTATTTACTTTTGAGAAGTCTCCACAGTATTGAAAACAGTTTGTTTCAGACAGACATTTATTCACCCAAGTTCATAGCAGTATTAGTCACAAAAACTGAAAGGTGGAAGCAATCCTAGTGACAACCGATAGATTAGCAAAATGTGCTGCAATTGTATTATTAAATTTTATACATCTTTAAGAATGAAGGAAATTCTGATGCATACTGCAACATGGATCAACACTGGGACATCATGCCAAATGGTATAAACCATCACATGTCATTTAACAACAGGCACGCATTTTGAGAAATGGGTCTTTCACTTACTTTTATTGTGTGAACCCCATACAATGTAGATGACTACAAGGTCACTAGTGAGAAGATCTTTTGAATTATCATCGTGTATGGGATTCATTTATTACTGAACTATTATATAGATCACAATTGTACTGAGTGACTCCATTTACATAAGATGTTTATACTAGTCTCAATCATAGACACAACTTGAAACTGTGGTTGCTAGTAGCTAGAGGTAATGAGAAACTATTGATCATTGAATATAGAGTTTCAGTTTTACAAAAGTGTAAAGAGATTGATTCTGGAGTCATTACCAAGCATAATAACCTTATTTGATATCATTAGGCTAAAATGGTGATATTCCAAATTATGTTGTGCATATTTTACTACAAAGATTCTGATTTAAAATTCTGTAATAAAATTGTGCAAGACTAAAGACAATTAAGCATTACAAATGACTAAAATTCTACCCACTTTTCCAGGACTTAATAATGCCTAGTATTAATAATCAAATGTTTGCTCTAGTAACATTGCAGCATGAAAATCATTTTCATCCTCAGCATTTCTTAATTTTCATACATAATTCCTATGTACTGTGAATTAAATTGATGGCAGAGACAAAGAAAAATATCAACCTCAGAATGTGTTTTAATTCACTGAAAGAAACTGAAATATATTATATGTAATTAAAAAAACAATATTTAGCCTATCACATCATTTTGTATGTATTTGCTTAATTTAAATAATATGAAAGCAATAAATAATTACTATTTGAAAACTTGATCTGAAATTTTATAAAGCATGTTTATCCATGAGAATTGATTAATTTTTTTACATATAATCAATAAATGTACTCAGAAACTTTTTTAAATTTAAGAAAATATTTCAAAAGAAATTAACTTTCCTAAGAGTCATAATTAAGGGAAAAAGTAATAAAATAACTTTATTAATTAATATACCAGTTTTCATTTCAATAAAGGAATAAAAATATTTTGAATAATTCTTTCAAGTTTTATTTCTGCTTTTTATTTCTCTTACATTCTTGGATGTTGAAAGTTGACAGGGGTTAAAAGTTGACATGTTGAAAATACTTCAAATAACATTTAATAAGTTAAATAAAAAGGGAAATTTTTCATTAGCAGAAGTTGTCTTCATAGAAATACGTTTTTATTAGTATCATCAAAATTATAACAATAAATTCATGAGTAATGGATCTTGCATTATTATTTTCTAAGAGTCATATGCACAAAATAAATAGTGCTATATATTGCTGTGAGGATTGGTGGTTAAGCAAACAAAAATGTAATTTCAATGAATTTAACTGTCAAGGTGCTAGTTCTATTGTAGCCAAAGCACTCCCAAATTTTGAGAGAGACATGAAAAAGAACAAAACTGTCTCTACCTACCCATGAGTTTTAATTCTAGTATAGAAGCTACATAAACAGATGACCGTAAGAAAAAAAAAGCAATAAAAATTGCATTTAAACTCTAAGTTTCATGAAAACTTAACATAGAGAAACACAAGTCAGCCCGAAAGTGTGTTTCCACCTGAGGGTGTGTTGAAAATAATAAAATGCTTTATTTCTCACAGAACAGACAACAGAAAATTAGCTACCCTTCACCAAAGCACAAAACTTGAGACCTCCTCTGCTACAAGTTATTTAAGGCTCAAATTTCAGCTATAGATCAATATCGGCAGAGAATAGTAATAATGCAGCTCTTGTTTTGCCCACATAGTGGATCAATGATACACTACATGGTACTATTCCTTCTTTGCCTTATAATTAGTGACTTCTGTTGCTGGTAGATAGCTTTTGAAAGTAATTTCTTCTTGGCTTTTAGAAAACTAGAAAGAAATAAAGCAGAAAAATCTTATTCTCATAAACCAAGTTAAGCTATAAAATTTTTCAAACCTATTTGTATCTTTAGCCCAAAAATATCTAACTTGCGACTTTGAAAATGTTAATTAATTTCACTAAACCTCAATTTTATCACATGCAAAATTCAAACAATGCCTTTGTGATTATTATTGTGGTTGTTAGTATTAAGAGAAAAGAATATGTTAAGTGTCTTGTGAGTAATATTGTGTTCTCAGTAAATGTTTAAATAAATTTATCTATAATTTAAAATAATTCTCAAGCATTGCCATAATTCAAAATAGTAGTTTTACTTTATGTAGATCAAAAACTAAAATAACAATATTATTATAAACATAGTTTCCCTTCCACCTGCCAGATGAATATTACTGAGACTTCTGTCATCAACACCCTGCCTATGAAATTTCATTTCTCGGTTAAAAGTCTTAGGTTAAAAAAATCTATATGTCGACATAATTAACATGTTTAGAAAAAATAAAAAGAACTTGAAAGAATTTATGTCAGCCAGGCATGGTGACAACTATTACCCCAGGACTCTGAAGACTGAGTCACGAGGATTGCCACCAGTTTGGAGCCACCTTGGGTTACATAGTGAGTTCAAGGCCAATCTGAGCTATATAGTGAGACACTGTCTCAAAAATAAAAAAAAAATGTATTTCATGTTTTATATTTTAAAATGATTCCTTATTATTTATAACATTATCCAGTTATTCCTGTTGCTATTTTTCATTCTTCATCCTGTATTGAGGCATTTTACTGGTTGTTAGCAATTCATGCCTTGCAACTTTATGTTTGGAATCTATTCTATTAAAATTAATTAGATTTTGAAAATTTGACCTACATTAATGATTCTTTTTATTTTATTTTATTTATTTATATTAAGGTTAAGATATCAGTTTCATATAATGCAACAGGGTTCTTTATTTGAAGTGCTAGTAATTGCACTTATAGTATCACTTGACATAATTATAACTTACTGAGATCTTTATCATTGTATTATTTTCACCTTTTGAATTTACCTTAGCACCTTGTAGGATTCATTTTACTTCTGTTATTTGGTTTTGTCTTATTAGTACCATTAATTGTATGTAAAATAACTATTTTTCTACAAACCCAAAATATTATTAATTTAACATGCTTCACACTGTCCATGAACAAAAAATAGTAATTTTAGAATAATTCATACTTTTAACAAAGAATGATTTTAAAAGACTATATCAGTTTTGAAACTGCCAAAGGAGTAGCCACAAATTTTCTAAAGTCTTCATAATATGTGACATTCCCTCTCCATTACTGTAGCTTCTTCCTTATTTTCTTCCATGCCCATTGCCTTCTTTGTAATTTTTTCCCATTTGTAATGTCTTTCCATTTAATTTTTCTTCCCTGATTTGTTCTAGTAATTATAGGTAGTATAAGTGATAATTTTCAGGCATCTATTTTCTGTTTATAGTCCTGATGCAGAAAATTCTTCTACTGAAAAATAAATTTTGATCCTTTTGGTTTTCTTAGTAGTACCGTGGCACTTCAGGGGCCATTTATGAGAAATTTTATCAGTTACTTTTCAAGATATATGGATTATGTATAACTAATGATGTGCATGGATGGTAATTCATATGTAACACAAGTTATGTGAAACAGTATAAATGTTACATTTGAATATTCACATGGCTAAATTTCATTACCTTAAAAATATTCTTGATTATGAAAACTTTGATTTTTATCATTCATTACTGTGAAAAAGCCTCACATATGGACCTCATCAACATAATGATACTGATGACATGCAAAATGGAAGAGTTAGTATCATTTTGAAAATTAATATGAGTAGAATATTTGATTAACTAGTTATGGACCTTTTACCAGTTCTATAATAAACAGAGTATGTTTGTCCATGCATTTGGTACTAGATGAACGTATGAAATGGATGATTAATTCCAGTTACTATAAATGTTTGAATATTAAACAATTTATTCATAAGCTGCCTATATTCATTTTAAGTTGATTTTGTATAAACTACTGGGTAAATTACAAAATCATCTCTTTGTTCTTCAAGAGCAATAATATACCTTTTATTTTCTGAGGAGACTAGTATTTAGCGCGTGACTTTCTGGGATGAATTCTTCTAGTGTGGTACAAGATGATATGAGATAACGATAGTAAAAATATGGCAGAATGATTAGTAATAAGTTTCCTCAAATTTTTTACACATTTTTTTTAAAATTTAATAATAAAAAAATTATTTTGGCACAAGCTTATAGCCACTGGTGTTTAAATTTTGTGTAATTTCAATTGCAGTGACACCTCAGCTCATAAATTCATTTAGTTCTACAATTCTGGAAATGATAGCCACATTTGTATTTGTGTTGGAATATGATCATAGTCATGTTTGTCACGTGATGCAGAGTTTGCTAACAAAAGCAAAATTTTTCCAAATGCTTTTGTTTGCAGACCAAATTATTAGCAAATAGGACTGCAGGGGAAGAGAACAAGAAGTCACCAAGAAGCAAGCCCTCCCTGCAAATCAGCACCATGCATGGGCTGCTGAAGGTAGAGCCAGACCCTTCTGGATGTGGGCTGGGAAACAAGAGCCATCACCTGCCTACCCATTCCATCCTGTAAGCAACCAGCTGATCCAGAGAAACACAGACTGTGATGATAGCTATTGAGGTAAAATACAATTTAATGCTTATATTGTTTAGTGTTACACTGACTTTGCCAGTCTAAAGCCAGTAGTATGATCATCCCTTTGGAGGATAACAATACACAATGTAGCATCTATGGGGGATCTCCTTCTGAAGGTGGTAGCCATTGTTAATTTTCTATTATCTTGTTTGAAGTCCTGTATCATTTTTATTGTTTTGTTGGGTTGGGTTTTATTCTGTTTTGTTTTGTTTGATTTTATTATATTCTATGCCATGGGCATCTATATCAAACATAACAAGATATATTATGGCAGCCATTTTGGATTTACTATTGTGTTGTTTTGAGGTCCTTTATTGCATTCATTGTTTTGTTTTTATTGGCTTTATTCTGCTCTGTTTTGTTTGATTTTTGCTATGTCTGAAAGTATCTGTAGCTGTTTTGAAGACAAGAGGCATTATTTTGTTTTTATGGAGATATTTTAGTTATAAATCATTTTAAACTTTCTTACAATATGAACTTATTAGGTTATGACATTCTCACAGTAATACTCATTTGTAAATTTAATTTCAAGAGAACCTACAAAAATCCCGCACTTGACCAAGAAAACCAAGAATGATTCATAGCAAGAGTTCCAATTATGAATGCTATGGTTTAAATCTAAACTGTATTCCAGAAGTCTTAGGAGTTCAGAAGAGGGGCTTATGGATAATTGGATTCTGAGGACTCTAATATCATCAGATAATGAACCCAATGATTAAATCATAATTCAATGACATTATTAAAAGATAATAGGACCTTAGAAATTGGGTGGTCTTTGGAAGTCTATCTAGTACCTGCTTCTTTCTCTCTGGCTCTTTACCTCTTTCTCTGCCTCCTTGCTGCCATAAGACAAGCAGCTCTGCTCTCCCATGCCCTTCCCCTGTGATGATTTGTTTCCTGTCAGACCCAGAGCAACAGTACCAGCCAACCATGGACTGCAACCTCAGAAACCATGTGGCAAAATAAATTTTTCCTTCTTTAAATTTTTTATACCTGGTATTTAGTGACAAGAAGAAAAGCTAACAGAAAAATTAGAACTGGGTGAGAAGTAGTTGCTGTGATAATACTTGACCTTATGCTTGAGAAGCACTTTCAAATGGTTTGCAGGACCAGTCTGAAAGATTTCAAGAGGTAGGACAGAGAAGTTCTAAAGTGTCATAAAGACAGCTTAATGGACGATTCTGTCATGACCAGAAAAGTCTGATAGAAATGGGAATGGTAAAGACTGATTGATGAGGTTTCAGATGAGAGCAAGAAATTGATTAGTAACTGCAGTAAGAATCAGGAATAAAGGGCATAACAGATAGATTTTAAAAACTTAGGAGATTAGCTAAAAAAAAAAAGAGTAAGTGTAGATGCTGGAGCCAAATAGGTTGTAACCAGGTTACTAAAGAGACTGTGTCTGTATCAGGTAGCTGAGTACTTTCCACTTGGAAAATAGGGTAAGTGCTTTGAGAGCATCTCAAGAATCAACAGCTCCTTACTCTTGCACACTCAAGAAAACATAAGCATGAAATCATTTAAAAGACTTTGATTTCATATGGGAGTCCCAGTTCACTTTACTCAGTGCCACCCAGGAAATTATTTCTCAAGTATTCATTTCATTGTGTTCATCTCTCCAGAAACTTGGAGGCCACTACATCCAATGGTCAATTAGGGCTGATTATTACTCAGGTCTAAACTGTGCTATATTGGTGACACTTAGAGATAGAGATCAAAAGTGTTTTCCACAGTGTGATGGGGATGAACCTTTTGAGGGTAGGGGAAATGTTATGGTTTGTATCTAAAATGTCCTTTAAATTTCTCATATGTTCAGAAGTGAGTCTTTCAGGAGGCGATTGGACTGTGAGGACTGTATCCTCATCAGCTGATTAATCCATTGATGAGATCATAATTCAGTGGCATTATTAAGAGGTACTGGAAACCTAGTAAGTGAAACCTACCTAAAAGAAGTACATCATGGAGGTGTGAACTTGGAAAACATATCTGATCCCCAGCCCCTTGCCTCACTGACTCTCTGCTAGTTCTGCTTCCTGGCTGCTGGGAGGTGAGCAGCATTTTTCCCTTTGCCACTATGATCTTCTTCACCTCAGACCCGCAGCAATAGAACCAGCTGACTACAGGCTGAAACATCTGAAAACGTAAGCTAAAGTAAACATTTCCTTCTTTAAGTTCAGGTATCTTGTCAGAGTAACAAAATTTGACTAACACAGTAGTCAAATAAATTTCTTTGCATTTACCTTTGATAACTTACATTTAATTCGTAAACTTATTCTTAAGTAATAACACTCTCGTGTGTAATTTTCTGGAATGATTGAAAATCTACCAGAGCAAGGATAGCTCGAAACTCCACTAAAGTAGCAAACAAAAAATAAATAAACCAAAGAGCATTAAGACAAGTTTATTTCGGTAGTATTCTGGTATTCTTTAAAATCTTCAGAAAATGTGTTTATAGAAGTTACAATAAATAACATAAAGGCACAAAGAAGGGAAATTAGGATGAGATAAATGTGTTACAGCAGGCAGAGTAGAGGTAACATAACAAGGAATGACCTAATCATTATTAGTGACTTAGTTTCTATTGCAATATAGTACTTAACAAAAATTATAAATTGTTTTTTTTCACATTCCCAAAAGGGATAAGCCAGCTATTGCTTGGAAAACCATTAACCAAAAATATAGAAGAATGAAATTTTGTGAGATATTTGAAATAGAAATGTTTCAAGATTTTTAAAAAGATTTGGGGTAACAGGAAACATATACAGTGTGTGTTACAACTGCAGGATCTATAACAGATGTCAGAAAATACAATACGAAAGCACTTTTATTTATTTTTTTCATGTTGGTTTTAACTACCTGCACATCCTAAAATGAATGGAACAAAGAAGTCATGTATTCTTTTTAAATTTTCAGATGTTAAAATATAATGATTGCATTACTTTAACATTATGAAAGAAGTTCAGTATTAAAGAAGTTCTTTTATGACTGGTAGAAACGCTAAGAATAGGAACTTCACTAGCTCAAAGCTTATTTCAGAGGGAGTTTAGAGTTTCACAAATCATTTTCTTAGGTTCAACCAAACCTTGAAGGCTTGAATTTAATTGAAAATGTTAAAGTTTCATTTCAGGCTTCAGAGATCAGATCTTCAGAGAAAAGAGGGCAATTTAAAGACAATTACGTTCATCCTTGTTTTCAAATTAAGGATTTCCATATTAAGATCACTGCTAGATTAGTGACTGGTAAATAGCACATTACTGACACAAACACCTGTGGGTACCCTCAAAGTAGCTGTAACTTAATCAGTTTTCTACCACATGCTGGCTCTTTAATGAAGAATGATGCTTTTCCCGAACTTAAGGGGACTCAGTGCTCTGACCCTGTAAGTTGATTCTAAAAACAGACACTTTTTTAAAGGGCAGCTATAGTGACTTTAAAAGTCTTAAGCTTGTAATCAGAAAGCTGACATTCAAATCTTATTCTACTGATTTAGTGGCAGTTTTATCTTGTATATTTGTTTGAACCATGAGGGTTTCTTTATCTGTAAACTTGATAAGTGTAACTTCTGTTACCTATTCCTTCACTGAAATTCTATGTATTTTCAGAGCCTTATCCCTTGAGGGTATAGTTTTGAGAATGAACTGGAATTATGTATATCATAGTAATTGGAAAGGTTTATAGTGCCACGCAAATGTTTTAAAAATCGAATTTTTGTGGTGTTATACAGTATAAAATCCAAGGATAAACAATGACTGCAAGCTGATTTCACTATGGAATGTTTAGTTTTATGTATCAACTTAGCTAGACCATTATATCTGGATATCTGGTCAAACATTTTCTATTTTCTAAAAGGTCATTTTTGGTTGAGATTACTTTTTTCTTCTTTTTTTTTTTTTTCCAGGGATCAAACTCAAGATCTTGCACTTGCCAGGCAGGAGATTAATATTTAAATTACTAATGAAGATTGACCTCCATAACGCTCCTGGGCCTCAGTTAATCAGTTGGAACCCAGAATAGTACAAAACAATGAACCCCTCCATGCCACATCAAGAGTGAATTCTTCAACATAATTGAACTTGCACCACTGCAACATCTGGATCCTGGATCTTTCACCTGATTCCTTTTAGAATTGAAATTCAGTATCACCTCCTCCCTGAAATTTAGCCACCTTGTGCAGCCTGCAGGTTTTAAACTTGTCAGCTCCCAATATCAAGTAAACGATATGGGCCAGCTTTCCTGTGGCTGGAAGAAAACACCTGACATCTGCAACATACAGGAAGAGAGTCTGATGCTTGCTCACAATGTGAGAAATTATAATCCTTGGTTAGATGGCTCCAAGGCAGAAACCTGGTGGCAGGGTGTGTCAGAAGGAAGCTACTCATATGTTGGCATCTGGAAAGGAGAGAGGAGGGGAAGAGGCGAGACTAAAGAGTCAGGGACTAGCGTAGTCTCCAAGGTCGGTCCCCATGACTCACCTCCTCCAAGAAGGCCCCACCTAATAGCTACAAAAATATCAGTGTATTAACTCATTGATGAGGTTAGTGACCTCAAAATCCAATAGTCAAGTAGTCAAGTAGTTTCTTAATGCAGTCATGTTGACAAGATTAACTCTCAAATGAACCAGTTCCTTAAATAATTAAATCTCCCCCTGCAGTTATTGATCTATCTAAACTAACTTTTATATTTTCACATCTGTTTAGAAAACTAAAATTTACATCCCTGGAGACTTCCCAAATTGATTGCCCTCGAGTCCTTTCACCTTGCATGAAGCCCTTATGCGTTGTAAATAAACTTGCTCAAGCACTAGACTCCTTTTCCCACAATATTCTGTTACTAGTTCACTTTGACTAACACTTAGATCTCCCCTGTGAATAGATCCCTTTATGGTCCTTCACAGTGGAGATTTTGTGACCAGACATGACAGTGAGACCTAGAAAAACATTTTGATATTGATCCTTTCATTTATTTTTGGTCTCTGTTAAATGCATGAAATTTTGCCAATTTCAATCTTCTTTGTTTAAACGCTTTTGTCTTTTTTAATCTTGGTTTTCTCACTTCATGATATCAGAGAAGTATTAAACATATTTTCCTGTCTTCACTACAAATGCCTATGGTAATGTAGGAACAGTTTAACATTCACTTCTGGAAAATCCATCAGAAATCTCATCTTAAATCTCCTAAAACATTTAAACTATAATGCGAGTCATGCCTTGTATCTGAAAGAGTTTAAATTTTAAAAATATATACTCTTCTATCTCATGTATTCCTATTCTTCCAGCATTTTTTATGATTTCACTCCTGTTGTACTCACTCTTTCACACCATAGAAGTTCCAACCCTCTGTCTCCTGCACAATTTCTAGTATATTCGAAGCTCTCAATTAATGTTACTAACCACTTTATTCTCCTAGCCCTAACGGGTTAAACACTACTGTGGGAAAGTGTACAGTTACATAGCCTTGTGGAAGTGTAAAGATACAGATCAGAAGTATAGCCAGAATCTTAGAATATTAAAACCTCTTTTTGATTCATCATTTAAGCACACTCTCTTGTTCTCATGTAGACTAAATTCTAGTTATTTACCATTCTCTAAAATACTTTGACCATTGCCTGATAGAGAAAATTAAGATCCACAAATTATATTTACCAGAACAAAAATTTTCAATGTTATTTCAACACATATGTTTTTTTTCCATTAGTCTTACATAATAAAGATTACTTCATGTTTAGAGCTAATTTATATACTCGATGTGACATTTGACTTTATTCTACTTTGTTTGTATTGTAGTATGTTCTAATTCCTTTAGATTTAAGATAAAAAATATGTCTATGAGGCTTTATAAGCCTAAAATATGCACAGATTTTATACATAAGATAAACTGTGTTCCTCTAAAGGGTTCCTCATTCTGCTCTTCCCACTGGTGTTTATCACATCTCAGGATGAAAAAAACCCCAAACAAACAAACAAACAAACAAAAAAAACATTTCCACCAAGCCTTTAGCAGTAACACACAGGCTTTTGGGTAAATGTTAATACTATAGAAAAGGATTACCCCACTCTTTTGATTGGAAATCTGGGAAGGAGCAATCATGCAGTGCTCTTCACAGCATCCTGAAGTACCTGAGCTAGAGATGAAAATATTGGCTGGTTGTGTAGTTAGAGACTAGAGCTTACTTAAGACCTGTAGGATATACAGCCATCACTTAGGAAGGTGAAGGGATGCTTCCAGGGTATTAGCAGAATTTAGTGTTCTAATTTAAACATAAATGGGTTAAAAGGATAATACAATTAACAAGGCAGCTTGGACAGGTCCAATAGATATAATGCTAGTGTAATCCTCAAGGATAAAGCAGGTAATGTCATAAAAGAATGGTCCTAAAGAAACTGGAGAAGGGCAGATAATATTCTACTTGATCAGCATTATAATACTACTTCTTCACACTGGGCCCAAAAAGAAGAAAAATAAAAATCAAGAAAATAGAATACATTAGCAACATGTTGCTACATCAAACTTTGTCTATTCCTTTATATTGGCTTTGTTTCACCTTTTCTTCTTTTTCTTTTAAAGTATCCTATAATGGATTTTGGAAATCAAGTGACAAATCATGTTGTAGATAATCTGAGAAGTAGGAGGGACTTCCTTCCAAACTGGCCCTGAGTTCAAGATGATGACAGCACACCAAAGTGTAGGAAACCACACACATACAAGGTGTCCACTCAGAACTGAAAAGTGGTTTAAGGATTGGACTTGAATGAGGTTCTCTAAAGGCACTCATGGGTTTGCACACCTTGAATCTCTTCCCAGCACCAGGTTTGTTTAGCAGTGGTCCTAGCAGTGAGACAGCAAGGAATGGAAGCAGTGAGTTTTAGAAGATGCCAGTGGCTAAACAGCAGCCTCAAATTCATAATTAGACATCCTCGCTATGTTATATGCTCAATACGCTACAAGTCTGTTTTCACACCTAGCAGCAGAAATGGTGTTTACTCTTCAAATCATCTTTTTACACTCATTCTATACTCAAATCTACCTCTTTGTCTCATTTTACCCAGATCTGTTAAAAACCAAAGGTCAACAAGATCTACAAGTCACATTTTTTATTTCCCTTCAGCTCATGCTGTTCTTGCATAACCCTACATCTTTTATATACATATATTAGAAATTATTGTCAACATCAGATGTTGAAAAATGCTTCATTTTCTAAACTTTTCTAAGTATTTTGTGGTAATAATTCAAATATTCCTTTAAATCAATTATTTCTGTAAACTATATGAATTATAGGGACCTTACTTGTTAGTTCAACTTCACAGTTCAACTATTACATAACACTTTTTTTCTTTTTTATTTAAGAGAAAAAAAAGACATAAGAAAGACAAAAAGCAAAAGAGACAAACAACTAGAGTAAATGCACAACAGTAACATTATAGGTTTACAAAACAGGATGATAGAAACTTGACAATGGTTGCAATATTGCGTATCGTTATCTTCAAAATGGTTGCTTACATTAACAGATATAGACATGTAAAATTGATCTAATTATATGAGTATTAACTGTTCTTTCTCAATAACTAATACACTCAGCAGTATGTTCGTTTTAGTTAACTTACATATACATATACACAGATTTATCTTTTCCTTTTCCCTTCCCTCTTTCCCCCTTTTCCTTTCCCAATTACTTTTGCTCTTTGAGCTGTACATAACACTTTAAATATGCCACTGTGTGTTTCACATTTCAAGTCATGAAGAATGTGCTGCTTGTTAAACTCTGAGGTTCTAAAATAACTGATAGTTCAAATAGTGATAATGTGCTGTGTCCATTGCAATTGAACCATTTATTGTACAATCTCGATGCGTTCTTTAGGAGGGAACTTGGCATAATGTCAACATCCAGGTCCCCAGATTAGCTCACCACATGTGTTCTCAACTACATTTCTACTCCCCTTTCTGTTACTAAAACAATGGTCAACATCTAGCTATTATTTGACCAAACCAGGGTGTCTCACACAGTTTATTTCTCCTTTCTTCTAGTGAAGAATTTAATTATTTTCATAGTTTTAAAAACTCTGTTCTTGCTTAGTATTTCTTTGCCCTCCTTGGTCTCTTTGCAAATGCTTTGCTGGTTTCTCCAGGTTTCACTAATTCCTCAATATTGGATAGCCTAAAAGTTGGGTCTGGAATTTCTCTTTCTCTCTGTAGCACAATGGCTTTCAGCTGGAAATGACTGAGCTCCCGTGGGATATTCATCAAAGTCTGATGGCATCTCATGCTTCTCCGATTAGAAGTTGCTGCTGGTATATTGTAGAAAGACAGTAGGCAGGCTGCTAAATGCCCTAAAATGTACCAGGTAGCTTTTCAAAACAAAGGATTATCCAAACAGTGATATCAACATTGCCAGTGTTGAAAAATACTGATCTAAAAGATCTTTGTTCCTGATTTCAGTCTCACTGTTTTAAGCAAAGTTTAAAGGCCAATGACTCCCAAATTTACATCTCCTTTAGATAGTGACTGACAAATCTAAAGGCTACTCTGTCTCAATTTAGATGACTACTGAGATTTCCAAGTTTGATATGTACCAAGTGAATCTCACAGTTTACTCTAAACACATCCATTCCAAACCATTTCATTCCTAGTTTCATTAAAAAGGAGTACATTTTTAAAGGAAAATGAATAGTCACATTCTTGATTCCCACAATCTCCAGTGATCCACATCATTTTACCTTGAAAATATTGTGATAGTTAATACTACTTGATGTCCATGCTTTACAATAAAACGTATTTGAATTTAAGTGTTTCCTCTGTAATAATTTCAAAATTACTAGTGAGACTGGTAACTTTTTCCAGCTTTCAAATAAAATGTTCTGTCATATTTTATTTATGTTATTTGTAATGTAATGTAAAAATGACTATCTTTTATATTTATTTCTTGGAGGATTAACAATATTTGTTTTAGATTATCTGAATATAGCAGTGTCTGGGAATAATGTAACAGTGTCTGTACTTATCTAATGATGAATATTTTGCATAATTAAATGTATATTTTATATAAAATTCTACAGCATTATAGGTTAAGGTCAAATATGTCCTTTTTATTTTAGAAAATAGCATATCAAAAATTAAAACTGCACTAATAGTCTATAATTATGAAAAGTTTAATTCAGCTCATATATCTACTTTTTGGGAAATATTAGTACACATCATCTCATACATTGAATTAATTTATTTTAACAGCTTACCAGCAGAAGCTAGATAGTCTAGAGACAGTGAATGTTTGTAGATGCACTAAATGGAGTGAAAGTTAAAAGGTTTATTTGTGCTTACCAGTTAAAGCTGATCATGTGTAACTTTAATTAAATGTGGGAAAATGTGTTTTCTTAATTCTGCAGAATAATTGGAAAAGATAAAAGGATGTTTGATAATGAAATGCATCCCTTTTTCTTACCCAGAGACAAATCCAAAATGTTATAAATCATATTTTAATATGTTTCCTTAATTTTAATGGAAAATATGGCTCCAGTGCTTTAGTTAACAAAATACTAATAAGACCAAACTTCTATTGAATATATTACATTTTGATATCAGTAATTATTTCTAATACTATTAAAATAGCTACTCTAATTAAGAATGAGTTTATTGCCAAACTCAATTTATGTTTTCTAAAAAATATATTATAATTCCTCATGATTATTCATTTAAAAATATCTCACTCTAGTATTTGTGCCTTGAATACAGATTCTAAGTTTTACTTGAATAAACATATTCAGATTTTATAGGTTTAATAAGAATTAATTTTAAAAATGGATTAGAGGTTAAAAAAAAACAGTTTAGGTAAAAGTAGTATTTAAAGGCACCATGCTGAAATATTTCTGTCCAAAGTAAACATGTTTTTCCACAAAAATGCAATAAATATTTCATTTCTTTGCTGAAACAAAAATAAAGATCACACTAAATTCTCATGTGATCTGTTGGTTTCTTAAATGCTATGATAAAATGCCACAAACAGTATTTGGACTCTCTACTGGTTTAGTAGACCTGAAAGACAGGAGGAAGTTGTCATCAGTGATTGTCTCCTGGTGGCTGTAGGAGACACTGTTCTATGCCTCTTTTCCAGTTGCTCATAGTTTCTAGCAATTTTTTGCCTTCCTTTTCTTCAAGGTCATTCCAAATTCTACCTCCACCTTCTCATGGTTTTTTTGCTCCTCTGTATCTATTTCTAAACCTTGCCCTCTTTATAAGATCACCAAAATACTGAAAGGAGGGGTCATTGTAATCCCTATGACCTCATCTTAATTAGTGATATCTGCAAAGTCTTTAACTCTAATTTATGTAAAACTCCTGGGATCTCTGTGAATGTGAATTTGGGAGGACTCTAAATAAACTTAGAGTGTACTATTCAACCAGTAGAGTCAGCTCTTTAATCTCTTTCCAAAATGTACTTCTGTCCCATGCACAAAATACATGCACCCCTTTCCAACACCCCCCAAATCATAATGTACATTTGCAAACAAGTAGCTCTGTCAGACAATTTTCTCCCTAGAGAACCTAGAAGTCTGACAGTGTTCATTCATCTCATTCAATCATTACCCCCTTAAATTTGAACTATCAATTTTTAAATTAGTACAGCCTCAAAATTCCTATGGATCCTCTGTATTTGTCAAGGGTATCTATGTTTTTAGATACAAGAATTCTTCTTACAGACACTGTTCTATGCCTGTTTTTTAGCTACTGATAGTTTCTAGCAACCTTTGGCATTCCCTGACACCTGCATCATACCAGCTCTGCCTTCCTGAGGGACGTAAACTTATCCTTATTTTCTATGGACATAGTTCATCTTTTTAGCAGAAAGTTGTTCAGCTACCCTTTTGTATTCCCTTCAGAGAACAATGTAATATCTCCTTCAATTCAGGCAGAGAATTTTGCAAATTCTCAAATTCTGGTTCTTTTTTTTTTTTTTTGGCATCCGTTTTATTTTAAAGAGAAAAAAACAAAATTTCAAAACACAATGAATAGGGCGTAACAATGGTATATACATTGCATCTTATTATCTTCAAATCAGTTACTCAGAGTACAAGATATCTGCATTTAATTGTTCAAACAATAGTAGCACAAATCTTTCTCTTCATTGAACTCAGAGAAATCAGTAGTATAACTATCTTAATTATCATATATACACATACATGTGCATATACATATACATATACATGTGTTACTTCTTTTAGCTTCTCACATTAGAGAGACAATACAATGTTTAAGCATGTGTGTCTGATTTATTTCACTTACGAGTAAGGTCTCAAGTTGCATTCGTTTGCATATTAAAGTCTCAAATATCCTTCTTTATGGCTGAGTAGTACTCCATTATACAAAATTACTACATCTTGTTTATACATTCCTCAGTCAATGAGAATTCAGGTTGTTTCCAAGATCTAACTGTCACAAATTGTGCTGCTACAAACATGGGTGCACACTTATCACTGAGATCTGATGCTTTTAATTTTTCTGGGAAGATACCAAGAAGGGGAATAACTGGGTGGAATGGAACCTCTAATTCTAGTTTTTTGAGGAATCTCCACACTGATTTTCACAATGGTTGCACCAGTCTATTCTCTCACCAACAGTGGAGAAGTGTTCGTTTTTCCCCACAGCCCTGCCAGCATTTGTTATCAGTTGATTTTTTGATCATAGTCATTCTTTCTAGAATGAGATGGGATCTCAGTGTTATTTTAATTTTCATTTCTCAAATGATCAATGATATTGAACATTTTTTCATATATATTTATTTGCTGTTTTTCTTTCTTCAACTGAGAAGTGCGCATTTATCTCAGATACCCATTTTTGGATTAGGTCTTTAAATCTGGGAGGACTGACTTTTTTGAGTTCTTTATATGTTTTTGATAGTAATCCTTTGAAGAACCACTGGCAAACATTTTCTCCCACATTCTGGGTTTTTTCTTCTCTGTTCGTGATTTATCTTGCTGTGCAAAAGATTTTCAGTAAGATAAGATCCTGGTTGTTGATTCTTTGTGATAGTTCTCATGCAAGTGGATTTTTTTTTCATAAAGTCTTTGCCTACACCAGTATCTTCAAAAGTTTTAACTACTCCATCTTCCAGAAGATTTAATGTTTCTGTTTTAATATTTAGATCTATGATCCATTCTGAATATAGTTTAGTGCATGGTGAAAGCTATGGGTCCAACTTTAATCTTGAGCATGTGCAGAGCCAATTTTTTCGAGCACCATTTATTAAATATGCTATCTTTCTTCTGCTGAATGTGTTTGGCACCTTTTTCAAAATAAGGTGGCTCAGTGTATCTGCAGTTGTTTCTGCATCTTCTAATCTGTTACATTGGTCTATGGGTTTTTGCTCTTTTTTTATAGCATCATGCTGTTTTTATCACAGTAGCTTTATAATATAATTTCAAGTCAGGAATTTTGATGCCTCCTTTCTTGCCTTTGATGCCCAGAATAGCATTTGCTTTTCTAGGTCTCTCCTAGTTCCAGATGAATTTTAGAATTGTTTTTCTAATTCTGCGAGACATGCTATTAGAATTCTGATTGGGATTGCCTTGAATCTGTGTAACAGTTTTGAAAGTATGGCCACTTTCACTACGTTGGTTCTTCCTACCCAAGACCATCGGATATCTCTCCATTTTCTAATATCCTCTGCAATCTCCTTTCTTATGGTACTATAGTTTTCAATGTGGAGTTCTTTTACATCCTTCATTAGACTTATTCCTAAGCCTGTCTTTCTTTCTTCCTTCCTTTCTTTCTTTCTTTCTTTCTTTCTTTCTTTCTTTCTTTCTTTCTTTCTGTCTTTCTTTTCTTTTCTTTTTTTTTGGTGCTATTGTGAAAGATGTTGTTTCCTTGATTTCTCTCTCAGTGAGTTTGTTATTTATTTACTGAAAGGCTATTGGTTTTTGAGTGCTGACTTTGTGTTCTGCTATGCTACTGAATTTGTTTATTAAATCTATCAGTTTTTTAACAGAGTTTTCAGAGTCTTCTATGTAGTGTCATGTCATCTGCAAATAATGATAGGTTAACTTCTTCCTTTCCTACCTTTATTCTTTTAATTTCTTACTCTTGTCTAATTGCTCTGGCTAAAGTTTCCAGGATTGTGTTGAATAAGATCAGAGACAGTGGACATCCTTGTCTTGTTCGTGATTTTAGAGAGATAGTTTTCAAGTTTTGTTCATTTAATATGATGTTGGCTGTTGGTATGTCACAGGCAACTTTTATCAGATTGAAATAAAGAGCATTTATTCCAATTTTTTGTAGGATTTTTATCATGCATGTGTGCTGGACTTTGTCAAAAGTTTTTTCCCACATATGATCATATGATTTTTGTCCTTAGCTCTGTTAATATGGTGTATTACATTTATTGATTTACATATGTTGAACCATCCCTCTATCACTAGGATAAATCCCACTTGGTCATGGTTCTGTTTGCCAACACCTTACTGAAGAGTTTTGCATCTATGTTCATGAAGGAAATTGGCTTTTAATTGTCTTTCTTAGTTGATTCTTCCTTGGTTTTGGTATTAGGGTAATACTTGCCTCCAGGAATGAATTGGGGAGTATTGCTTACCTTTCATTTTCATTAAAGAGTTTGAGAAATGGTTTTAGGTCTTCTCTAAATTTCTTTTACAATTCAGCAGTGAAACTGTCAGGGTCTGGGCATTTCTTTGTTGATAGATTTTTAATTACATATTTGATTTAATTGATTGATATTGGTTTATTTAGGATTTTTATATCTTCTTGATTCTAAGTTGGTAATTCATGTTGTCTAAGAATCTATCTATTTCTTCTTTATTTTTCATCTTATTAGAATACAAGTTTTCAAAGTAGGTATACCTAATCTTCTGAATTTCTCCAAGATTTGTTGTGATTTCATCCTTTCCATTCCTAATTGCATGGATTTTTGTCTTTTGATTTTTTTTCCGATATGGTTGGATAAGGGTTTGTCAATTTTTTTATTTTTTTTAATTTAATTTAATTTTATTTTTTGGTACCAGGGATTGAACTTATGACCTTGCACTTGCCAGGCAGGTGCTTCTTACACCACTGAGCTAAATCCCTGGACCCCGTGTCAATTTTTTTTTTAATCCTTCAAAGAACCAACACTTTGATTCATTGATTCTTTTTATTATTATTTTTTGCTCTCTAATACATTAATTTCTGCTCTGATCTTTATAATTTCCTCCCTCATATTAACTTTTGCCTTATCTTGCTCTTCTTTTGTGAGATGTTTGAGGTTCATCATTAAGCTTTTTATATACACTTGCTCCGTTTTCCTGATATGAGTATTTACCACTATAAGTTTGCCTCTTAAAACTGCTTTCATTGTGTTCAATAAATGCTGATATGTTCTATTGTTGTTATCATTCAACTGTAAAAGCTATCTAATTTCTTCTTAAATTTCATCCATTTTCAAGAGGGTGCTATTTAATTTCCAAGTGTTTATTAAATTCTTGTGGTTTCTTTTGCCATGAATTTCCAATTTCATTGCACTGTCATGTGACGTGTGATTATTTCAAGTCTTCTGCATTTACTTAAGCATGTTCCATGAGCCAGTATGCAGAGTATTTTGGAGAATGTCCCATGTGCAGCTGAGAAAAATGTACACTCTGATGTCATGGGGTGGAACACTCTACTGAGTTCATTTATTCAAAAGTATGGCTCAGTTCTAATATTTTATTTTTGATTTTTCATCTTGTTGATCTGTCTTTTTGTGTCAGTGGGTACTGCGACCTCCCAATACAATTGTAATAGGGCTTATTTGATTTTTCATGTCAGTTAATATTTGTTTTATATAGTTGAGTGCACTTGTATTTGTTACATATATATTTGTGATTGTTATCTCTTCCTTTTGGATTGTTCCCTTTACAAGGATATAGTGATCTTCTTCATGTCTCTTAATCACTGTTGGCTTGAAATTCACTTTTTCTTCAAATAGAATAGCCAACTCTGCTTTTTTCTGGGTTCGTGTTGCATGGACTATTGTTTTCCATCCTTTGACTTTTAGTCTATGAATTTCTTTTTGAATTAAATGTGTTTCTTGCAAGCAGCATATAGTTTTACCTTGCTTCTAGATCCATTCTGACAGTGTATGTATTTTTATTGGTGAATTGAGATCATTAACATTGATGGTTATAACTGATATGTATTGACTTGTCCATGTCATGTTATTTTCTTCTTGTTGGCTCTACCTTTTATTCCCTTACTCTAATTGTTTGCCTTATCTGGTGAGTTACTTCTGTTTGGGTTCATGGAGCAGTAGTTCTTATTAACTGATTCTAGAATATACTTCAGAACATATTGGTGTGCTGTCTTGGTGATTATAAATTTCCTCAGATGTTCTTTGTCATGGAAGTATCTTATTTCTTCATCAGCTCTGAAAAATAGTTTTGCAGGGCACATCAATCTGGGTTGAAAGTCTTTTTTTCTTTGTTTTGTTTTAGAATTTAGAATACTTTACTTCAAGTTCTCCTTGACTTGAGAGCTCGTGTGAAGAGGTCAACTGTTATTCTGATGTTCTTTCCTTAATGGGTGACTTATTTCTTTACACTAACAACACTTAAGATCTATTCTTGTGTTGAATTTCTGGAATCTTGACTCTGATATTACTGGTTGTAGATTCTTTTTGAACATGGCTAATTGGAGTTCTATATCCCACACTTATCTATATGTCAAATTCTTTTTCTCTACCAGGAAATTTTTCTGCCATGATATCTGTGAACATTTTTTAAAATATCATTTGTAGTATGTATTGCTTTTTCATTGACTCTAATCAACTTTAAGTTATTATTCTTTGTCTCATACAGCAGTTACTGGATTGTTTTCTCATGATCCCTTGCTGTTTTTGAGAAATCTTTCTTTTCCTTGTTGCTAACTGCATGCCTGTCTTCAATATCTGAGATCCTGTCCTCACATTGGCCTATTCTGCTTTGAATACTTTCAATGGAATATTTATTCTCCTGGATATCTGCTTGAATCTGCTTTGTGACTTGCATTTTTTCTTATGCTGAGCTTCCATAATTTTCTTAAGCTCATCTATTTTTTGTCTGTATCTGTGCTAGCATCACTAAACATGGTGTTTATTTTGAGCACCATCTCTCTAATTGTCTGAGAGATTATTTCTGATTTCATTTTTTTTCCTCAGCTTCATTCATTTGCTTTGTTGTTACCACTTCAGAGAGGCCTGGTGAGAGTCTTTCAGATTGTCCCACCTCATTGCACCTTGAGTTGCCTTTGGTGAACTAGATTTCTGAGGTTGCATTTTGTTTAAGTTTCTTCTTATTTTCTTTCTTTTTTTTCAGTTTAATTCCTGGGATGATGTTTGTAAATTGTCTATGGTGGGTTGCTTTATTGATAGTACTTAGGACCCTTAGCTGATAATTACTTCTCTGAGGTATCCTCCAGGAATAGCTTGTTTTGGAGTTTTGAGTCTGTTGGAAGAGCTTACCTCTTCGGCTTGTTGGAGATGAATTGCTGCTTGTTTGGCCCAGTCTCTGGTTCTTTGGCACTGTGCCACAGTATTTTCTGTGACTGTTAATCAATCTCATTCATGGAATATAAGGACCAACAGCTACTTAGAACAATTATGTCAGTTTTGCCTATAGTGGTACCAATAACATCAAACAAAACCTAGAAAATGACTAACTGTGATAGTCCTTAATTTGGCAGTTTTAAACATTTGAACTAGATTTGTGGTTATATAAAAAATTCTAAAACAAACTACAAAATTATACACAGTATACAAGTCCTTAATAAGTCACTTTTTCCCTTGGGGGTTAAAATTCAAAATGGATTAAGAAAAGAAGAGAGAAGTGAAAAAAGAGGAAGAGATTAGAAGTAAGGTTGGAGGGTAAAGGGGGATCATGCCATCTTTGAGGAACTGGTGCAGAAGACTGAAGGAAAAGAAAGATTGAAGTGATAAAAGGAAGAACAAAACAGAACTACAACCACAAAAAGGCTAGGAACCATGCTTGCACTAATATAAAAACAAGATTAAGTGATGAAAGAGAAAGAAAAAAAATGAAAAGAAAAATTCATTTCCAGTATTCTCTCTGGTTTCACTAGTAGACAACTTGTGGAGGCCCAATTCATGCAGATCTAACCCAGCAAGGCATCAGTAGCTTTTTGGTGGTCTAGTGGATAATCTCAGCAGGCCTGCCCTGAAACCAATCACACTGGCTTGTCACTATCTGAGCAATTTCTGCGGGTCTGAGCCCAAATGGGAGCTGTTAGATGGAGCTAACAGTAGTTGTGAGTTCTGAACTCAGCTGGCCCATCTCCAAGATGGCTCCCAGCCAATCACTTTCTCCTATCCTCTGCACTTACTGTCAGCCAGTGCAGTCCTTTGCATCTGTTGTTACCCTCCACTTCCATGTCTCTCTGCAGAGGCCTCCAGGGCTGCCGACCATACTGTCTCCATGCATTCGCAGGATTTGATGTGATCCTCTACCACAGTGCATCCCATTTTGAGGAGAAGGTGCTGCTGGCTACCTCCTTTTTCATTGAAATTTCTCTCTGTACTCTCTCTGTGGGCTTCAATTCATGCTTCAGATTCTTCCTGGTTCCGGTGAGCCTACTTCCCTCCTCACTGTCTTCCTCATAATGTTATATTCCAGTGTCTGTACAGCAACTTACAGAGAGGCTATTTTCTCTGTTGCTTAATGCTCTGCAATCTTGGTCTATTCTGGCTCATTTTTATTTAAAAATTCCTTTCCTAGTGTGGCTCATTTCTCTTACATTTAAGTATAATAATCAAGAAGAAACCACATCTTCAAACTTTTGTTTGCAAATCTGTTCAGCTAAACACCCAAGCTCACCCCTTAAAACCACATGCTAGAATTGTAATGCTAGAACACAATTTAGCCAATTTTAGTTTACTTTAAAAAATCACTGCACTTTCCTCCAGTATCAGTTAACATTCTCCTCATATCTAAGTGAGACTACACCAGAAATGCCTTTAATAGTGAATTTCTACCATTGTGTGCTCATCATGGTAGAAATATTCTCTGCTTTTACCCATTAATGAATTGTAAGGTTTTTGTATATTTTTAGACATATGTTGTAGAATCACCTACTTTTCAGGTATCAATGTCAGGTAGAGATCAGAAAGAGAATCAATAAGACATAGTGTGGTGGATTGACAACTGGTGATCAACTTGTAACACCCAGCCAAACTGAATCAGTATGGTGCTGGATATGGAAGACTCACCTAAATATTGCTGTCAACAACATAAAAAAGGAGAACTGAAGAGGAAGAGGTGTGTTGTTGGTCCTCCTGTTGCCGTTGGTTCTCCTGGAGGAGCTTGTCAAGTTTCTTTCCTGATATGAACTAGACTGTTCTAATCATCAGAGAAACACAGATCCTTATTGCTGAGAATGGCTGTGGTTCACATTGGGGGAGCTCTGGTCCTTAATTTAAGCATTGTTTTCTGGCTCCAGAGAAGAAGATGATGTGCTGTTCAATCTCCTGGAGAAGATTGTCATGCTGGCATCCTTATACGAACTCAGATGTTCGTCATCCAAGGAGCTTGGAACCTCATTGTTGCAGACTATGGCTGTGGTACTTTTACAAGGAGCTTTGCTCCTTACTTTTAATGTTGCTTCCTGGCTCTAGTGCAGAATCCTCCATCTGCTGGCACAGATTCTTTATCCTACTGGCACAGACTTTCTAGCTTGCACTGCTGACCTTTGTGCCTTTCCAGCACAGATTTGTGGAACAGATTTGCTGAGATATTGTCATGGACTCTAGGCCTCCAGTTAGACTCATGGGAGGAATTGCTATGGATTCTAGGTCTTCAGCTGGGCTCATGCATGACGTTGCCTTAGGATCCAGGCCCTCAGCTGGACTCTTTCAGTCTTTAGTGTGTGGACAAATTTCCTCCACTCTTTTGTATTTAACTCTTTGTGTGACTGTTATAAAATAATACTATAAATTATGTGTCCTGTATGTAGCTATTTTCCTTATAAACCCTGACTACAACAGGTAGATGTAGTTATACCTATTTAGACTTAGATTTAAATTTACAGACATATATGGATGCATATTAAGTAATTAATTTTAAGGAATTGTGTCACAGGATTGTGGAAGTTGGCAAGTCTGAAATACATGTGACTAAACAGCTTTCGGTAAGTCAGGCAGTAGATGATGTTACAATCGAGACTGAATGATTTCTAATTATCACAATATTCAGTTTTAACATCCTATTAAGTCTTCGACAGATTATAAGATAGCTACAAACATTTGAAATGTTTAACTCTTTTAAATAAAAAAAATGCTACATATTTGCAGTACAAAATAATTACATTTAATTCAGGGTATTTTTACACGTATAAAAATCATCCTAATTCCTTTTACTTCCCCTTCCCCTCCCTCTTCCTTTTGATTTTATAATCTCAATGTACTGTACATGTTAATTGCATTTTAAAAACACCTGCATGGCAACACCTTGATCAATGTTTAATTAGACAACCATGCCCTATAGTCTAGAAAACTTGATATGTAAAATTAACTATTTCACAATATGAACACTTAATGTTCTTTTCTAATGTATGTATTAAAATTGATGTAAACTTATTCTACATTTGAGTAAATTGCTGAGAAGCACACATTTTCACATAATACACTTGTTGAAATAAAATATTACAAGATTAAAGCTAATTATATAGGATATATTCAGTAGTATGTTTCAAATCAAAGTTATTTCAAACAGCATGCTATTTTGCAACAATCTAAGAATATGTAATTTTAGTTTAATTTACTTGACATTTAAACCAAATAAAGCCTCAGAACTGTTTTGCAGTTTCTTTCACTTTTATTTTCTTAATGGTTCCAATAAGTTTGCCATAACCATCTTTATTTTAGAATTCAAGTTAACCCTAAATTATTTCAATTATTCTAGCTATGAAGTAAATGCAAGAGAACCTGAAGTTTCATAACAGTGAGAAACTAGGAGAGCTTAAAAAAATAATTTCTTATTCTGCAAGTACATTCTAATTAGTTTCTATGTATGTTCTGTAAGTAGAATGATATTTTTGGATGCACCTAAATTATGGAAATTTTAGATTAAAATTTGACTACTTGACTAGGAATGTAATCACTGTAATGCAAACATGTGGCAATAAAAATAAAAACTAGAAACAAAAACATTATTCTCTAACTATAGTCTCTCATTTCTCAGATTAAGGATGCTTATTATTATACTCAATACATGTTCTTTTGGAGATATAACTTACAAAAATGAAGAACTTAGTGTACCTGTGCCTATATATGGGTATATATATATATATATATATATATATTCATAACTTGAAACATTTCACAAAATGCAAATAAGCAAACAATAAATGGATTTTCTTTTGAACTTGTTGCTTTTTTAATTACTGTGCCTGAATTTGTCATCAAGGGAGTAAATGTTAATCATCTTGCAGGCTTCCATGCATTTCATGAACTGCTTATTTCTGACAAGTGAAATAGATGTGATGCGCAGGGAAAGTTTCTAAAAGCATTACTGGACACAGTCATTCCAGTAGCACTACTGTTGCATTTAAATTATATAATGGCAAAATAAACATAATCATAATAAATAAAGAGAAGTATTCAGTAGCCTTCTACATAAACATCAAGGAAGTCTCGTAATTATGTTTGTTCCTTGTGAATGACTCTTATGGTACTATAATGCTTACATCAATACTTGGCTGTTAATAACTTTCTTGTATTTATTTGTTTTCCTCATCAGAGGAACATTCATAATCAACAGTCATTTATTAAAGCATTTCCAGTGTCCTTAGAATGGCATTAGCTCGCTTTGAAGATATGGAAAAGAGCTTTTGTAATTAGTATGGAAGCATCCTAGTGGTTGTCCAGGTTGTCTCTAGGGAAAGCACAATGATTTAAAATCTGATTTCGGTGATAAGTTCTTGCACTTGCAAACTGTCTGTTGGCATGTTGATTTACTCAGTATCCACACTGTCATCTGTGACTAAAATTGCCGTGCATTTCTTAAGGAATATTAATGAAATAATTGAGGTGTTGTATGTGAAACACTCATTGTATTTCCTTTTACAACACAGTCATATTTTAGCTTCTAAATGTCAACATTCACAAAAATCCTGTTTCTGAAAATATTTTTCAGTAAGTTTTAATTTTTTTTCTTCAAACATGTCTTTCCAATGTTCTCCTTATAATACTATCCACAGTACTTGCAAAGGCTCCACCATATTATAAGGCAGAATCTCCAGTTCTCACAACTGCATGCAACAAATTCAACTAAAAGCCTCCCCCAACTACAGAGCTAGGAGTTGAAATTTTGTAAGTTCTAGGCAAATGATAACAGCTTTTTTAATGGAATCTATTTATTATATATACTTTTTCTGCATTAGACTCCTTCTCATTCATTCTCTAACTTTTATCTGTTTTGGCACTAGGGACTGGTTTTGTGTAAGAAAATTTTTCCACTGAGCGGGATGTCATTGATGATTTCAGGATGATTCAGAGGAGCAACAACCTAGGTCCCTGTATCTGCCGTTCACAGTAAGGAAGGGAGAACTAGAGCATGGCCTCAAGGTTTGGGGATCTCTGCATTGAACTATTCCTTTGTACCAAGGAGAAGATACTAGGGACTGAGGCTAAGCAGTCTTTTTATTTGCACTATTATGACTGCACCTTTTGCTTCTACCACCCACATTACAATTATCTCACAAATGGTGTGTGGTGTCAGATGATCTATACTCTTTCTACTGACAACTAATCCTGGGCCCCTATTTTTACCCTGATGATTATACTAGGTTACATAAATAAATTTAGTTAGCTAGCACGTTCAACCTTGTAATGTATCAGAGATTGATAAGTACCACAGAAAAATAATAAAGTATGAAAATGAGTATATTACCCAGGATGTAAAGTAGAAGGAAAAGCAAAAAATTTGATTACTGAACATTGTAATAGAGAGAATTTAATGTAGGAAATTGGTAACATAGTGAAAGGGATGGAAACCTACAGAACAGTGAATCAACTAAGAATTTTTGTAGTAGAAAGACCATAGTAAAAAAAAGGAGTAAGTAGAATTATCATAACCCACGGATTTCATTTACTCAATGTATTTGCTTCCTATTATGACTATAATAAATTACTGAAAACATTCTAAAACAACAAACACTTATTCTTTCACAGTTCTAGAGTAAGAAGCCTAAAATCTGTTTTATTAGGCCTGAATCAGGGTTATGGCCCTGCCTCAGTTGTGCTAGAGGCTCAGGACAGAATTTATTAACTTGGTTTTTTCAGTTTCTGGAGCAGCATTATTGGGCAGGTAATCCCTCTGTCTTCAAAACATCGATTAGTGTCTTGCTTCAGTTATCATATTGTGTTCTTCCATGGCAATCTCCGATCTTACAAAGATATGCTTATTACATTTAGGTTCAATCTAACAAATGATCCATGATAGCATTTCAATCTCATGATGCCATACCGTGGAGGTGATCTTTACAAGGTCCAGGGATTAAGGACTGGATATTTTGGATAATCATTTTTCATCCTATTACAGTGTACCTTGTAGTACTCAGGGATTCACATCATCCTTATCCATCTCAACATACAAAAGTATCACTCAACTCAAATGTCTTATTTACACATTATCCATTCAAAATTGCTGAACTTCATTGCCTAAATTTTTTGAGTCAGGTATGGAGGAGATTCTAAGTATTATCTATCCTGGAGCAAACTTTTTGACTACCTGTTCACCTGTGGAAGTAGGAAATGTGTTTTCTTCTCCCAGAATAAATTGGTTGAACAGCCAATTATACAAGTTCCAATTATAAAAGACAGAAAATTAAAGAAAGAAAATAGTCATTAACTTTAACCAATTTTGAAATCTTAGCTGGATCGATTAGATTTCAAAACCAGGGAATGATTCTCTGTGGGTCTTGGTCGTATTTTCGAGGACTGTAGCTTCATTCTTTCAGTCTAAGCTTCTTTCTTCCAGTCTTGAGGCTCTCTTAGAATTTTTCCTCCATTTTCTTAAATATCACCTCTTTTCTGTCTATAAAATATTCTGAATCTGACATTCTTGCGTTGTTTTCTCTCTTTCTCTGTCTTTTCACCAAAAGTTAATAGAGGTTTTGCTTATAATATACTTATCAAAATCTAGTAGGTGTTTTGCTTAACCTATGGCCTTTCATTCTATCAGATAGAAGTATGTTCAATTCATGTTGAATAAACTCATCTCTATTCTCAGTGTCTCATGGGGTGATTGAAATAGTACATGGATTATATAATTAATATCTTCAAAAGATACTCCAGATGAATTAATGTTTTGATTTTTATGTATTGTAAAAATACAATAGACTACCTAAAATTGTTTGTTGAATTATTTCAGTTTATTTTACGATATGATTTTATGACTGTGATCCTCCTAATTTTATCATATTTGAATTTTGAATAGGATTAGAGTTTCTATAGTCATAAACATTTTTTGCTTAAGTCTTTCCTACAATGTATCTCATTTGTGTTTTGCTATGAATATCAGAAGGCATCCAGGAAACACTTTCAACAAAGTAGTGGGAAATATCCTCAAACAAATATATAAGTTCATTGCCTGTCAATTACACTTTCCTTGTAACTATAGAACACTTATCACCTAAAATTGATGTTATTCAAGAGCTTTAAGTCGCTTTTATGTGCGGTCAATTTTGTCATATAAATTAACATTCATAAATTCCAGGTTACTCTAAGGGATTATTAAAAGTTTGCAACCAATGAAAGATGATTTCATGCTTGGGTCTAACAACCATATAGAAGAGGCAATGTCTGCCAAAGAGAACCAGTGTACTATGCAGTGAGAAGAAAATCTATACATTCCCTTTACCTTTTAGCATTTTATGTCTCAATTCCTCTAATGAAACAAACCAACTAACTAAAGGTAGTTTTTCTGTTTGGTTGTTTGTTTGTTTGATTTTTTTTTTTTGAGATAGGATCTCACTATGTAATTCAGGTTGGCCTTGAACTCATTTTGCACTCCAGGTTAACCTTGAACTCACAGTAAACCTCCTGCCTCAACCACCCAAGGGCTGGGATTACAGGCATGTGTCACCATGCTGGGCTCAAAATCTTCAAAGGTCAGTTCTCCAGAGATAAAATTCAGAATAATGCAATAAAAAGGAGCAGATCGTTGTTCAACTGATTAAGAGAAGCCCGTTGAAGCAAGTAATATTGTCATTTCACTTATGGTGAAATTCCTCTGTGATGGGGTAACATTTGAGAAATGTGTGAGAGACACAAAGTATAAACCACAGGGTTGTAATGGAGAACATTTCTAGAAGATGGAACAAAAATGAAACACAGAAGGCACATTCAAGGGTGTAAGTATGGCTGGAATTTGGCACAAATGAAGAAGAAAATATAAGATTGTACAGGATCGCCATGCGTGGTTGTGAAGGTTGTGTCTGATGGTTCTCTTTGAATCTTGCAGCACACAATTCATACTCTGTATAAGGCAGGAATGAGGCAGTATATTTGTGAAGTGTGTAGAATTAAGTGATTTATTTAAAACAGTTTAGATTTTTCTTTGAACAAGTGTTAAGTGCTTGGTAGGTTTTTCTTAGAGAACATAATATATCATTTTAAAGAAATTACTCTGATAATACTTTTATAAATAAACTGTATGGGAGAAGAAAAAAAGGAGCAGCACTATGGCATGATATAAATATAAGAACACAAAGATTTCAATTAACTCGAAAAGGAGTAAGTACTGTGATGATACAGATGCACATACAGTAAGTAGCATACCTACTTTGAAACTGGCAGGAAAATCTTTGAAACTGGCAGGAAAATGTCTTCAAAATTTTCAAATAGAAAATATAGACATTTCTTTTAGTTAGAGGTATAAATGGTAAAAAGAAGAGCTTGCAGAAAATTGGAAGCTAAAATAGTAGGTTTCTGAAGTAGAAGTAGGTCAGCTAGTGATAACCAAGGCATTGAGCATATGATTATATTACCTTGTGAATGTATCTAGAATGATTGCATGAGTAATATCAGAGACTGTGAGTTAGGACATGAAATAAGAAACAATTGAGTGTCATTGGTGATCTCATAAGAGTAAAGTGAATTGAGGGTAAATTGTCATGGAGCTGGATGCATGAATCTTGAAATATGTATTTTTTTCTAAAAAATGTGAGAGTATTGTGGACTTTTGAATACTAGGAAACTGAAATGACTCTGAAACTTGTTATCTTTCAGCTACATGTGAAGTGCAGCCTTAACCAAACATACAGCAGGCAAATTATATCAGTAGTTAATTATCAGGTATGAATTCAGACAGAAGGAAATATTTTGTGAGATGAGTCTGATCTCCTCGAGGAATTTTCTGTTTGGAGGAAGACAGCAAAAGTAGAAAGTATATTCTGTAGGAGAAAGACAGTGCAGAAACAAATTTAAAATCAGAGAAATTACTCATGTTGAGTCAGAATAAAACTGTAATGTAAACACTGTTCGATTTAATTCTGAAACATCCTTCCACAGGGAAGCTACTAAACAAAGAATTTAGTGAAGCTTGTAAGGATAAACTGATGAATTAGTACAGGGATTCTATTTTTCCAAATATCATGTTCCTCAAATTTTGGAAACTGTAGTACTTGATAATCACAAAGTTTTGAAAGATTTGTCACTCAGGTCTTCAAACTTACGTCTTTATCTGAGTCATTATTACCAACAACAAGGTGGCCTCATTTCAATCGAGTTCTACAAATGCCTAGTTCTATTTTTTTAAGGTGTTCTCCACATCTCTGCACTTTGCTTTAGGTAGTAATCTTTAATAACATGTCCTGAAAAGGTTTTTTTTTTTTTTTTTTTTTTTTGCATTTGGAACCAAAATTGGACCTATATTTCAGGCTATCATCATAGTTATTTTGACATGTTTTAATATTCTTCAGGTAGAGATTCTTCTACTCAATACCTTTAATATCATATGTGGTATCTCTGGTGATTTCATAACAGAAAAGCATATAGAGAATGACAATAAAAATTGTTTATAGTAACCAACTCAAGGAATACCCATGTCTCCTACAATAAAGGAAATTTTAGAAAATACCTAATTTCTAACATGCTCTTTTGTGCCACCTTAGTTCACATATGCCAGCATCTCAAAACTTAATCCAAGAGTGTATAAAAGGCTCACAAAGATACTTATTAATATTATCTATTGTCTTACACTAGGGAGACAATACGGTATTTACACGTGTGGGTTTGATTTATCTCGCTTATGAGTATGGTCTCAAGTCATGACCATTTACTTATAAAAGTCTCAATACAATCTTTCTTAATAGCTAAGTAGTACTCCATTGTATAAAAATACCACATCTTTTTATCCAGTCTTTGATTGATGGGCACTTGGGTTGTTTCCAAGGTCTGGCTATTACAAATTGGGTTGCTATAAACATGGGTGCACAGATATCACTGTGGTATGATGTTTTCAATTCTTCTGGGAAAATGCCCAGAAGTGGGATAGCTGGGTTGAATGGGATCTCTAATCCTAACTTCTTGAGGAATCTCCACACTGACTTCCACAGTGGCTGCACCAGTCTACACTCCCACCAACAGTGGAGA